>JANHFO010008442.1:23290-33434 GCA_032468095.1 Pareas carinatus | reverse complement strand
CGATATTGTTCTATGTACAATCCTTGTTTTATTGATTTCATGTAATATTCTAATTTTCTGAGATTGTGAATTTGGGATTTTTATGAGCTGTATTATGACAAATCAAGGCTTGAGCTATCTCACTTTGCATGTAATGAGTCTATCTCATATATTAGTTTCACCATTTAGGTTGCATTACTGAAATAAATGAACTTTTGCACGATATTCTAATTTTTTGAGTGTAACCTGTACACTACAGAAGAATACCCCTCTCCTCCCTTTGGCATGATGCACAGTGGATAAACCTCTTTGTGGCTGTAACTGAAGGTTACCTTTTCAAAAGAACTCTCTAAGACTCGGTTCAATACTGAACAGAAATATTTGCAAATGCATACATATTGAATCTTAATGAAGAAAATGTACTAAACTCTAAAATACTCATTTAACTCCAAAGTTCAACCTGTCTTTAAAGAATGCTTATAAAGTAGACAGCAACCTTAGGTTACTTTACTTTGTAGCAAGACATAAGTAGCATGGAGAGAATATTCCTTTGATCATGTTGCTGCTTCAAAAAAGATCCTGAATATGTCATCCATGTATGAAAATTTAGACCAGCAAAATGCTACAAAACTCAGTTCCACTTATGTCTATATTCCCTCATTAAAATGAAATCCTTTGATATTTTCAAAAATAAATAATGCCTTGTTAGGCAGATACCCCTTAATTCCATAATTCATTTGATTAAAGCATACAACATTACTAAAAGGTGTAAGGTAAGTATCACCACACCATATTGCAAACACAAGAATTGTTAGGGATTTCACAGATGTTAATTTCCCCTTCTCCCTTTCTGTCTGGCAAACAAATTTTTTAGAAACTTTTAAAAAAGCTCTCAACTGAAATATTACACAATTAAATTATGGTTGCTGCTTGCTACATTTTTTTGTTTTCTGTTAGCGAGACAGCATTCCATTCTAAAACCACTAAACCTTAATAAGTTTGAAAAAAAAACCACTTGAAGAACAAAAGGGTGTGACTGTCTGTGGGGGAAGGATGACTGAGTTTTGAAGTTCAATCATTAGTTCTATTAGGAAGCGAAGCAGAGACTCTAAGAATGGCACAAGATGTAAATGAACTTTGGAGTAAAATAGCTTAATTTGACAGCTGTTTGACAACTGTAAAAAGAAAACTGACTTCAGACAATTGTCTAGAAATAAAACTATTAAACCAAAGAAATTCCCATGGAAATATATAATATGTACTATAATAATTTTCACATGAAAATAGATAAATGTAGATGGGAATTTTTATTGTCTTTGAAGTTGGCAAGGTTAAAGTAATTTAAGAAACACAAAGAGCTGCAATGTACTGTATTTTATGCTTCTGAGATTATGGTATTTTGGAAAATAGAACCCCATTTCTGACAGGTACCAAATAATTGCAAATAAGAACGCGTGACTTGTAATAATGTTTTTAGGAAATACTTATAAGAATAGAAGTTAGGTGATTCAGAATCAACTATTTAGTTTATCACTTCTAAAGCTTGAAGTAGATAATAGATATTTTTAAAAAGCTTTGGAGACCTGGATGGGGGATAACAGGCTTCGGCTGAACCCTGGGCAAGACCTAATGGCTTTGAATGGATGGAGCTTCAAGATCTAGAACTTTAACCTTAGCTCTGGATGTGATTGTGCTATCTCAGACAAACTCAGTTCACAACTTGGGGGTTTTCTTGGACTTGCAATTCCTGCTCGAAGAGCGGATGGCAGTCATGGCTAGGAGAGCTTTTGCACAATTTCGTATTCTGTGCCAGTTGCTGTTTTTCCTGGATTGGGAGTCTCTGTGCTCAGTCATTCAAGTCTGGTCATCTCATGTCTGGGTTACTGCAGTGCACTCTACATGGGGCTACCCTTAAAGAGCATTTAGAAGCTTCAAGTGGTGCAGTCAGGCAACACAGTTTTTTGGGTCCCTAGGGTGACCCATGTTACACCACTACTCCACAAGGTGCACTGACTGCCAGTTTGGTTCTGGGTGTAATTCAAGCTATTGTTTATTACCTATAAAACCTTGCATGGCATATTCAGGTTACTTAAGAAATCATCTCATCCCATTGGAACTGGACTCCCCCAACCACTCCAGGTGTTCATGGCTGTTTGCAATACCCCGTGGTCACGTAATCACAATTTATGATGTTTTTGCTGGAAATAAGTGTTTATTTCAAATTTACAGAAAAGGTGCCATTGGGGACAAAAGACTCGCCTAACAATCACAGCAAAGTGGTTAGTGACCTTAGTGACCACAGCAAAAAAAATGTTGTAAAATCATGTTGAACATATGTTATTTAGTATCCTAGTAGGACTTGTAGATTCCTTATTTAAAATTCTATTACTGTTCTATGCTTATCTCAAGAATGTATCTGATGACACGATGAATGTGTTTTATGACATGATGAATGAGTTTTATGACATGATGAATGTATTTTATGATTATAAACATAATTTATCACTCGTAGCTTATATGTACATTGAGAACATATGCACCGGAGACAAATTCCTTGTATCTAATCACACTTAGCCAATACAGGATTCTATTCTATTCTATTCTAACAACTAACATGTGATAAGGTCACAATCAGAATATTTATGATGCAGCTGCCAAAGTGGCTCCCTGCTGTCAGGATGTCCCTGATTCTGATGAAAAAATGTATTTTAAGAATATTCTGGAAGGCTATATGAATTGGGGCTAACCTCATCTCAGGGCTGATGATGTTCCAAAGGATGGGTGCTGTGGCAGAAATGGCTCATCTCCTAGGTTTCATCAGATTGAATTCTTTAGTAGACAGGTCTTACAGCATACCAAAAGCCCTAGTGATACAGTGGTTAGAATGCAGTATTTGCAGGCTAATTCTGCTTACTGCTGACTACTGGCAGTTTGACAGTTTGAGCTCAAGCCTTCTATTCTTCCAAGGGCGGTAAAATGAGGACCCAGATTGTTGGAGACAATTTGCTGACTCTGTAAACCACTTTGAGAGGGCTATAAAGCACTATGAAGTGGTATATAAGTTTAAGTACTGTTGCTATTGCTATGACTTTCCTGCCTCCTGATGGGATGGATAGATGTAATCAGGGAGAGGCAGTACCTCAGACAAGCTGGCCTCATGCTAGAAAGGGCTCTAAAGGTCATACCAAAAGCAGGGCTTTAAATGCCACCAAGGCTACTCTGTGCATGCTCTTGTGTCTTGTTGATATTGACTTTTAAAAAAATAAATACAGGTTTGTTACAACATGGATATTATTCATGTAACAGCAAAGCAGCAACACTTTTAATTCAATGTAAATATTTCTTTTTGCAGGACTAGGGAAATCCATTCAAATGGTGTTCCATGGATTTTAGTAGAATTTAGAGAACGTTACTCCATTAGGTGGCTACAATCTTTAGAGGAATGGGCTAACTGATTTCTCACTTTAGAGATGAGCAATTCAGTTTTAAACAGAGAAAAGAAAACACACACAATATAACTAGTACAAGATTTAAAGTGGATACCAATTTTTTCACTGTTATGGTTTAATACAGTACTAAGGAGAAATATGTACAGCGGTCCTCCGTGCTGTTCCAGAAAAATAAATGAATATTTATATCAGGTTTATGGACTACTGACCATGAAGACAACTGTCTGAAGTTTTAAGAATTTCTAGTACTCACACAGCCTACACAAGAAAATGCATCTCACTTCATATTTAATAGTGAATAATACTTAAATTGTATTTTAAGCAGAAGTGCTTAAAAATTTGTGATCCCTTCTGAATTTTCAATATTTCTGCATCAATATGACTTAAATATGATCTGTTCTCCAATGTCCTAAAATAATTAGAAATATTTAGCTGCTGTCATTGGTGCCTGGAGGAATGGGCACATCTGTTACTGAAAGCATTAAAGAATGTTTGTGTATATATTTGCTTGGGGTCATATATGATCCCAAATATGTAGTTTGGGATCATTTTCCTTAATAAACAAATGAACAATTATAATGCTCTTGACTCGTTTGTTTAATTCTAGAATGATAAAATCTAATTTAGAACTTGTGTGGAGAACAAGTCATGTTTCAGAAGATATATATGCAGAAATATTAAACATTCAAAAAAGTTTACAAACTTTTAAGCAACACTGTAAAAACTAAATGTGAAATACAAGGGAAACATCAATTGAATTGGGAAGCCCTAACTAAGACAATAGTTGAATATCAAGCATTTTACAATAAAAGTAATAGCGACCATATAGATATTCTCCATGATGATCCATCTTCACTCTTGGCTTCCAATGGTGATAGATACAAAGTTGACCAGCAATATATAACCAGTTAAATAACATTTTAAAATATGCAATGCAAAATCCAGATAGACTTGTCCTCAAAGCCAGTTGGTAAGTTAAATGATCCCAATCATACAAGCATTCCTGTTTTTCAGAATCAAAGAAAACCAATTTGATTTAAAGGCTAAAAAATCATCCATCATTCACCGAGTAGGGGAGTAAATTTCAAAGTTCTGGAACTTTGACTTAAATTTGATGTTTTAATCAGAATAACGAGAATAGCCTAAAGTGCCAAGAATAAATAGTCTTTATTGGATGTACCTGTTAATAATGTAAAGGGGAAAAGTACCACACCAGAGAAAAAAGGTCAGAAATAAATTTTATAATGGCACTTAGATCTAAATAGTAGCCAGTGCAGGGATCTGTACTGCACAGAAGTACGAAAGAAACATGGAAGATTTAAAACAACTCAGATTGCAGTGTTGGGAATCTGAGTCAACACAGCAAAAGTAGAAAAGAGAAAGACTGTAGGTAAACTAACACAGTAATCTAAACAAATATTAAGGACTGGCAAATACAGCAAGACTGAAAAGGCAGGCCTTCAAAGTAGACATAAAGACTGAAGGAACAATGCGTTATCCACCTACATGCACAATTTACAAGCAAGCAAGATAGTGGCAATCTTATGTCCCTGAAACAGACAGAAAAATCATTAAAGAGGTAAGAGAAGATTTAGAGCAATTTGTGTGAAACAGCAAATTGTATAATTTTGCCTTGTCCTCTATTTGTTAGGGCACTACTAACAATTCAGAAGAGACACCTGTAAGACTTTTCTCCATCTTTTGAGCATATGTGCTTCACTACAGCATAAATCCAGGAAAAAATGCCTTCTGGTGATAGATATTGATTGATTATATAGCATCATGTTAATGTCTACTCTTAGCAGCTACACGATGATCCGTCCCTAATCTGGTAACAGACATACATGATTAAAAACTGGGAAAGGGTTTTAAACATCTCACAGAGATGTGGTTGCCTAAAAGGAGCCCTTTGCTTGCATTGCAAAGCACTCAATTGAATAGTTTGCCCAGCACTACTGTTTATACAATGGGGAAAACCATATATAAAGTTGATTCTAGCATGCACATAAATATTAGCTAATTTAGCAGAAGCTATAGCAATTTTAACCATCAATCTTTTTCTGACAATCTTATTCTTATTTACACTGTACAATGCGTTTATTTTGAAACTTAACATCCTCTTTCAATGAAAATGTTCACTGAAGGATAAAGTCCAGAAACTTCTTCATCAGAAATTCTAAGGACATTCATAAAAATTAAATACCCTACAGGAAATACTTTACTTTTGAGACATGTGCTACTACTGGGAACTTTATGATCTTACCTATAAAGAAACATAAATTGCTTACAATGAGAAAAACTTCAATGTCAGAGAAGAGACAGCTAGGATTAAGCAGGCTGCTTTCTCTCTATCACACTTTAACTGTCTAAAATCTTGTAGAAGTTGGGATACAAACATCCATAGCATCAGGCTGCACTTGTCACAAAGTGACAAGTTAAAGAGCGCAGAGATGTTAAGTTTGTGTTTAATTCCCCCCCCCCAGTTATTAGCTCAGTCAGCTTGCCAAAAGTATTCCTCAAATATTTTTTTTCCAAAAGGGAGCACTTCCAAGAAACTGTTTTGCCTCCTGCACTATGTAATAAACAGAGAACTTACTTTCTTAAGCTGCTAATGTACCTTGTAAAAGACTACCAGAACACACACACACACACTTCTAAATTTTTGAAAATAGAGTTCAAATAAGGGGTTTCACTTTTAGAGGGAAAAACAAGGCTGAACTGGGTTGCCATAAAGGGGAAAAAAGGGTTGAATTGGGCTGCTACGTGTCTTTCTGACAAAATATATTTTATCTATAATAATAAAGAAGCTGATGTTTGGAGAGAAATTAGTATTTCATGAAAGTAAATCCATAAACACTCATTTCTTTGCATGGGTATAGAACAGAACAAAACAAAACAGTTTAAAATATTGTGTACTTGTAAATTATTGTACACCTGACTTAGTATTAAAGCTATGGTATAAAATGGTGATATTAGATTCACATTATTAGAAAATGTTGTACTAGTATTTCAGACAATGTTTATTTTCTACTCTCTCATGATAATAATCAAGTGATGTTGATTCTGTAAAATAGAGCTACTTTTGCACCGAAATTGCTCGCTTGCTGAAAATGGATAGATTTGTTATATATCTGATTGCTTTAAGTTCAAACAAGAATTAGTTGGGCAAGTAAGGCACTACATTAACAGTGATAAAAGCACATAGTAGCACTATGAAAACTATGTTTTCATAATAAGCAAGACAAAAACTGCTCCTCAAAATTTAAACCTGACACATAACTATCAGCCCTTGCAGTTAGGTCTGGACGAGGACTTTTGGAAGTCTATCGCTATAGGATAGAATAACATACCTTATATATTCATTTAATATTAAATTTTCATATGTTTGTGCCATGCAACATATATTTTTCATCTAAAACAGTTGAGGAAGTTATTGAGATTACACAGCCTACAGAATGAAACCTAATAATTCTTATGTTTTAAGGGACAAGTATATTTTGGAATGCAAGGCCACTGTAGATTATATAGCAGATTAATCTTATTAACTACTAAAATCCCTTTGTCTGATGTTATCTCTATATTTCATCACTGCTGCTCTTTAATACGTCTTTCTTCTTCCAGTCATCAGAGTTTACAGGAAAAATCTGGAGTGCATCTAAAAAGGAGCAATGCAATTGAAGTTTTCCTGAAGATTCATCATAAAGGTAAATTGTTTCCCTCTTTCAAAACTCCCATTTTAAAAAGGTTACTTAAATGACAACACACTGCAGTTCCCACAGCCTCTAAAAGACATCTGGAGAGAATATAGTCTAACCTTGGTAAAACTAATATAGAATGCAATTCATGCACACATGCATGCACAAACCTCTAAACTTCAAAAGTTAAGGTGCAATCTCTGGCAGTTGCTAAGTAATAATTTACTTAACTATAATAAAGTATGCCCCATCCATATAATTGTGAATCAAAGGGCCAACCTCCTATGCATTACTGAAACTGGGCTGGGTACAGAGATGGAAATCCATTTCAGACATGCGCCCACCTGACTATTTTTTTTTTTTGCATGGCACCAGCTGCGATTATGGAGCAGTAATGGTATACTACAGATGTGAATCTCTTCTTGTGAAGTTGGCCTGAAGGATCAGATAAGAATGCCCGCTTTCATATCATTCTCCGTGCTGCATAGCTGTTTTCCTCCCTAAGAAACTTGGTACTATAATTGGGTTGACAGTAAAACAGACATGTTTCTTGGGGTCTTAGTCTTCCTTAGGTCCTTGATACTTTGGAGTCCACTATTCACCATGGACTTAATCCATTGATGCCTTGACCTCTGCAAAGGCCACATAATAAATCTGAGTTTTGTATCAGGCACTGACATATTTTGGCTCTGGAAGGGGAGATTCAAAACAAATCATGGTCCCTGCTAGGCAGGGAGGAAGGACCTATTTAATTGATCAATCCTAGTGCTTGATGTTTGTCTTATTCTGTTATCTGGGAGGAATTTGAGTTGGTTTGCCCTGAAAAGGTGGATAAGGTTCATGGGGCTTTGAGTAAATTAGATCCCTGTCCAATCTGGTTGGCTAAGGCCTCCTGGAAGATGACTTATGGTTGAGTGAGGGTTAGGGTTAGGGTGGTAGTCTTCCAGCTTCAAAAATACCTGGAGAAAGCTGATTATCGAGATCTAAACTATATTATTACATAACATTATGCAGTGCATAATTACATTATGCAGTGCTACATTATTACCTAGACAAGACCAGTGGTCGTCAACCTGTGGGCCAGGGCCCACCAGTAGGCCGTGAGAAAGTTTTGGTGGTCTGCAGGAAAATCTGGAGATTATTTGACTTTTATTCTATAGGTGTATAGTTCCTATGTGTGTGTGTATGTCTCTCATTCTCTCTGTCTCTCTCTGACTGGGTGTGTGTGTCTCATTCTCTCTGTCTGTCTGTCTGTCTCTTAGTGTGTGTTTGTGTGTGTGTGTGTCTCTCAGGCAGGAACAAATATCACACTAAAATGCATAATACTTAAAGAAACTTCAACTATTTTGTAATAATTAAACTAACTTTAATAATTTTGCTACAATTAAACAACCTTTAATGAATTTATGATTAAATAAGCATTTATGATCTTGTTATAATTAAATAAACTTTTTTAATTTTTGTTATATTAAATAGGTGCCTTTTATATTAATAAAATGGAAGTTCTCTGATCATTATTTTACAAATCCATATATCATTTTTTTAAAATCATATTAGTGGTCCACGGGATTTAAAATTATGAATTTAGTGGTCCCTGAAATCCAAAAGGTTGACAATCACTGCTTTAGCGGTTCTTCACACATATCTCTCAAGAACATTGTCCTGCTGTGATATAAGGCAGCACAGTAGGATTTGAGGGGTGGGTGGCAGGATGAGGGGGTTGTCTAGGCTTGCACTGCAGGAAAATCAGTTTGAAATTTATTCTTTATTTCTCATTTTGTAACAGCCTGAACAATGCGGACACAGTTACACACATGTATATATGCATGCATACATTTATACATACCTATGCATATTTCCATAATCCTTTATATGCAAACCTAATGAATATTTTCCGGAAATGGCTGTATATCGCCTATTAAATTTATTTTGTTTGCTTCTTGTAAAAAGTGTAGTATATTTCCATTAAAACGACTATTTCCATTTTCTTCTAGATATTTTTGTCCATACCTTTAGTTTTGCACATTGGGGGATTTTTTGTCAACAGTGAAGTTACCTGAGAGTTAACAACTTACCGATTTCAAAATATACAATCACATGCTCAAATGGCAACTCCTACCTATTGATACTGTATCGAACTACGTATTCTCATTATTAGCTGTTTAGATGAGTTTAATGATTTGGAACTGAAATTCAAGGGAAGTAGTATTTGGTAAATGCTGCAACCCAAATATTTCCTGCATAGTCAAACAATTTTAACCACATCCAGCAGTTACACTGCAACTCAAATCTTGCTATCAACAAAATGATTTGGGGGCTTTTCTATGAAGCCTTCCAGAAAAAGGGCTGCAAATCTTACCCTCTCTCTAAAATCAAAAAGGTTGTGATTGACTTGTTTCAAGAAAAAATAATAATTGTTCCTTAGGTTGAATTTGGATCCAAATCTAATCATACTTAGAATAAAGCCACCAACAGCAATGGATTTGTTGAGAAAGTCGAGATTGCAGCTATTACTTCTATGGCTAAGCTGTTAAATTCACCTCCTCCCATTTTTTTTAAAGCAAACAAACTTTAGGGGCTATCTGAAATCTAGAAAAATCTCATAAATGTGTGAACAAATCGCCCATCCCCTCCCCCCATCACCAACCCCCTTTTTGCTGGAAGTGTGAGGACAGTGACTCTTTTTACCATCATTGCCCTTGAATTTCCCGCATCGTCTTTTCCCCACCCTCACGGCTCCTATATATATAAAGCGGCTTCTGTAATATGTTATTTTAAATTTTCAATTGTTGTAAATAATGCTCATTTATACTGCGGAGCAGCTTCGGACCCTGAGAGATGTTCCCCTCTCTCAAGGTGTGCCTGTCAAGCTACCCAGGATCTTCTACAATGACGGGAAGGAATACCCGGAGAGAAGGTTCCTGACCAAGGGGAAACAGGGGTTTTTAAAGAAAAATTTTAATGAAAACTTTAAAGAATCACGGGGGGGGGGGCTGAAGGGGGTGGCAGGGGAAAAACAGC
>JANHFO010008442.1:9996-22859 GCA_032468095.1 Pareas carinatus | reverse complement strand
CCCTTCTCTCGAAGGACTCAGGGCGGTGTACAGATAACATAAAAATTTAACATTGAACTTTAACAATATTTACAAAAATATCGGATATGGGAGGAAGGGAATGGGAAGAAGGGAAGGGAATCAAGAGAGGAAGGGGAGAATTGGTGGTATACAGATAAACTTGAATAACTAACATAGAACTTTAACAATATTGCTAAATGTTTAGACTAGCCTTGCTTTGCAAGTGGTACAGGCAGACCTTGGAAATCATGCAAGGACGAATACATTTGGATGGTTGCTGGGGATGGACCTGAGAAAAACGTGGAGCTGGGAAAGGGCATCATTAAGTTTTACTTGCATTTTGCTACTTTTTTATTGCAGTTGCCACAAGAACGGATCATGATCTTGTAGCAGCAGGTCAAAAATCCACTGCTTGAATATATTCTAATCACAATTTCCCTGACTTTAGACCAATTTCCCTGGCCAATTTCCATTTCCCTGATTTTCCCGAAAGTGGCAACCCTGACTTATGACCGTTGCAGCATCCCCATGATCATTTGGATATCTGACAACTGGTTCATATTTATGGCAATTGCAGTGACCTGGGGTCATGTGATCCCTTTTTGCAACCTTCTGATAAGCAAAGTCAGCGGAGAAGCCAGATTCACTTAACAACTGTGTTACTAATTTAACCACTGCAGTGTTCACTTAACCAATGTGGCAAGAAAAGTCATAACATGGGGCAAAACTCACTTAACAAAGTTCTCACTTAGCAACATAAATTTTGGGCTGAATTGTGATTGAAAATCGAGGACTACCTGTATTAGAAAAGCCTCCCCACCATCACCTGAATGGTTCTTGGATATCCGTAACATGCTTATAACTCAAGATGTCTTCTTAACATCACTCACTAATTTATTGCATTCTACTGAAGATACTTTATCAAGTTTCAGTCACAGGTCAAATAATTCATGCTTTGGAAAGATGATCTCTGCTTTTAAAATTTATTGTTCTTATGAAGGTTGAGTCTCTAAGCGCTTGTCATTTTTACTGCTTATGGCTCACCCATTCTTCCTCAATATTGAAGATTTCTTCATGCTCGCTTGATCTTGTGGAGTTCCAGTTATGAATTATAGGACTCATAAGTTATGAGTCTCACAGTAACCACTAATGAAGGCTGCCAAGCAGTTAAATATCAAAGCAACATATATCAGAACTTTTTTGAGCACAGAGATAGATTCCAGCCTTGCACTTCCCAGATATTTATTACATACTGTAAATTACATCATCGGCTGCCTCCTACACTGACAGTCTTGTACTCCAGAACTTAAACATCAGGTTTTAATAATCACAACTTGAGAATCTTTTGATCATCAGAGAAAGATGAAAGGAAGAACTGCCTGCTGCAGGCCTTCTGCTCAGCCAAAACAAAAAGAAACTTCAGAGAAAAACAGGGACCCATCAGGTGTTAATCTCAAATGAACTACACAGAAATCACGCGACTCCTCATTCTCTAATTCGTTAAAAACATCACTAGGCTACAAGTTTTCTCATCCTGTTCTTTAAAAGTATTTCCTCCAAGGTTACAACATATTGCATGTAATTTGAAAGATGTATCCACATTAAATTGATATGTACTCATATGATTAAATTTCACCTTAACTCCTAGGGAATATAAAACAGAGTCTTTAAAGGAAACAAAACGCAGGTTGTACAGAATAGAATAAAGAATGAAATAAAAAATAAAATGATTAGAATAAAGTCTTCTAATCATTGTCTGAACAGAAGACAACAAGTTTTTCTTCTCCTCTCGATTTATAAACTTGGGCTATATTTTCCAATACTCCAGTGAATATAATCTGATAAGGATCACTAGGAAGCTGCTTATTGTTTAGGCTTCTTGCTTTTGAGTTTTCCACAAAAAATGAAAGTCGTATCATTTATATGCCTAACTGATTTAGGTGAATAAATGATATGGGGGATGACTAAGCACGATCAGCAGGATGGCTTCCTTTTGGCATGATGTAAATCAGAGAGGTCTAACACTAACCTGGTCCAGGAAAAGAATCCAAGAATAACAGAGATTAGTTCTCTGTTAATTCTTTCAACTATTCACCTGTAGTTAAGAATAAAATTTAGTTACAGTAAAAAAAATGCCATTATGCAACAAGAGTCTCACTTTTAATATGCAAAGTTACATTTTCATAAATATCCAGGCTAATTAAATATAAAATGAAGACTGAATTGACCATCAGTATTTGAATTAACCATAAGTATTTGTTTATTAACTGAAGTTATTTAAAAATTGGAAGTTATGGAAAATAATAGCAATAAAATATATCAAAAATGAGAAAAGAAATCAATACTAGATATTGTTAAAAATAAATATCTAAGAACCCCTTGCAAATAAAATTTTCTGCTGAACAAATAGAAAAAAATGAAATCTGAAAGCTCCCCCACTGATCAAATTCCAATGTCAGGCACTAGAAAGTGAAAAAAAAATCTGAATTTTTATCATTGATCTTTCCTCTTTTCTCCTGAGGAACCATCTCACCCTAATGGGATTGGCCTTTCTACTTGCACCAGCCGGAGGGGCATGCTGCAGACCCTATCAGTCAAGGAATTCTGGCTAGTAGGATCTAGGAGAAGTCTTTTCTATTGTGGCTCTTGCCCTCTGGAACATCATATCGCTTGAAGTGATCTGTTGTCATCCTCTTCACCGTCTGAAAGGACTTTAAAACTTTTGGCTCTGCCAATTGGCCTGGGGCCCAGACGGGAGCATGCCACTGTAGAAGTGGTTAGTGGATTAAATAGCAGATTCCACCTCCAACCCATCAGATACTGCCCCCTACTTTAGCTAATTCTGTGAACTTTAGGGTTATATTCATTTATTGTTTTAATATTATATAATGTTGCTTTACTATGTAGTAAGCCACCCAGAGTTGCAAGACAGTGAGATTTGTGGCATATAAATTTAATAAACAAACAGTTTATGGGAGAGAGAGAGAGGATATTAGAATAAGATCTAGAGCAGTGGTCGCCAACGTTTTTGACCTCAGGGACCACCAAATTCATAATTTGAAATCCCGAAACCCACCAATATGATTTTTTTTAAAAAAAGGCATATACATTTGTAAAATAATGATCAGAGAACTTCCATTTTATTAATATGAAAAGCACTTATTTAATAGAACAAAATTTAAAAAGCTTATTTAATTATAGCAAAATCCTAAATGTTTAATCATAATAAAACCATTCAAGGTTGTTTATTGGTAGTAAAATTATTAAAGTTAGTTTAACTATTACAAAATAATTGAAGCTTATTTAAGTAATACACATTTTAGTGTGATATTTGTTCCTGCTTGAGAGAGAGGTAGAGACAGAGACAGTGACAGACAGCGAGACAGATGCACACACAGAGAGAGAATGAGACAGGGGAGTCGCTCCTGGCTGCAAAATGCCGGGCACAATCCATCCCACCCCAGCCCAAGAAAATGACCTCCCCTACACATTTTTTCAGTGTAAGACAGTTGGCTTAAAGTGAAAAGGGGGGGGGAATGGTAGTGTCTGTCTGTCTCTCTCTCTTTCCCCACCTTCCCTGATCTTTTTGCTGCTTCAAATCTATTTTATGAATGAGTCCACCCACCCTCTTTCTCCCACAGTTGAGTGGACTCGAAGTTTTGCTGCTTATGGTAGCGCTGGGTAGGCAGGGGTCACTTGGCCCAATAAATACCTTCCTGTAGTTCTGTTTAACCCTCCTTTTTTTGCTGGGGAAGAACAAACGTAGAAGAGTCTCACCTCCCAGCCAACCCTCTTCACCCCCCCCCAGACTTCTTCGTTCTTTTGCTGCTTTTTTTGATTGTATCTGTGGCTGAGATTCCCGTATTTTTTACGCCTCACAGCCGATTCCCCTCCCTCTTGGTTATTGGCATTTTTTTCACGTGACGTAAAAGATCCCCAATAAATCAGAGTCCTTCAAAAGAAGAACGGCTGGAAAGGGTTCAATCTCTCTCTCTCTCACACTTCCCCTTTTCCTCTTTCCCTCTCTCCCTTCTTCTCTCTTTTTCTCCCATCTCTCCCTCCTTCCTCCCCCCCTTCTCTCCCTCCCTCTCCTCCCCTCTCTCATATGTGGATTTATTGATGAGGGGTAATGGAGGAGGGAGGGCGAGGTGGATTTTCTCAGCTGCTGGTTTTCTCCGTGGGCATGCAACGCCTCCGATCAGTTGTCAGCCAACATGCGTATGTTTCAACTCCGTTCTGTCCAAATGATGGAGGGGTGCCTTCATCGGTGTTTATGGGGGGAGAAGGGGATGTTTACGAAAGGAAGAAGAAAAGATTGATGTTCGTGGGTGGTTTTCCACCCGAGGCAGGCCACGTGCCTGAATTTGCTCTCCATGAAAAAAACAGTGAAGAGAATGATACACAGGCCGGTCAGGTGCCACGCAGCGGGCCAATCTCGCGCAGAGGGCCAACTCCACACTGTATGGCAGGCTGATATCACACTGAGGGCCAGCTCCGGGTGAAGAACAGCAGGCCGATCTTGCGTGGATGGTCATTTCCGCACCATGTAGCAGGCTGAACTCATGCAGCGGGCTACCTCCGGGTGCGCACAACTGGCCAATTTCAGCCTGGAGGGGGAAGCCGCCAGCAGCCCAACAATGGATGCTGATTGGAGACCCGAAGGGAGAAGCCACCGGCCGCCCGAAGGGGGAAGCTGCCAGAAAGTCCTTCGTATTTCACCAGCAAAGCCACAAGTATAAATGGGGCAGTGTCATGGCTAGTCGTGTCTTATTGGATGCGCCCAGCTGATGGCCCACCCGAATTGGCTCATGGTCTATCAGTGGTCTGCAGCCCACAGATTGGCGACCACTGATTTAGAGGGAGCACCTGGTAAGATTCATATATTCATATTCATAGAGGGATTTTGTATGTAAAATTACTGAGGCAGCAGTCCACATTTTTAAAATTATACCTCACCTCTTGCTACAGATGTTGCATTTTGGAAGCAATATAGCTAAGTAAACATCTCTTCTATAGGAAAATTGTCGGTTAACTGTTACCTGGTTGAGGCCTTCAAGAGCTGCAACACTTGTAAACATAATAACAGTTTTTAAATTTTGCATTGGCTGAAATGGTCCAAACATTTTATTTCTCAACAGGATTCATTCCAAAATTAGAAGTAAAGACAAGGAAGATCTTAGAAGTAAACAAGGAAGAAAAGGGCTGTCAGCATGATTTCTGCCCTGCCCACCTCTTCAGTTTCAAAAGTACAGCAAGACAAATGCAGTACTTCCATAAGGGATTTCAGACATAAGAACTATTGTGAATTACAAAACACAGGAATATTTAATTCCAGGGAAATTGTTTTGGACCAGAAGATCACATCCAATACATTTAACTGTATCATTTATTTTGCTTTATCTGTTGTTTCGGGACAAGGAAACTTTCCATGTACATTACATTGACTTTTTAAAATAGGGTTCTACCTACCGATAAACTATTAGAGCAGGAAATATAATTAACATACACACAAAAATCCAGCACTTTGCTTTAAAAAGCACAATATAGGGAGAGAGGTTTTGATATTACCACATACCTTTGTATAAATTCTGGACACATTTACTTCCATTTCCATTTTAAGTTTTACCTTAAATTTAAGATATTATCAATGAAACCTAATCACAACTATTTATCTTTTAGCTACTATAATCAAATCATTTTAAACATCCTGCTTTCATTTTTCAACCTTCTCCCGCTTTTTATGATTTATTTTAAGATTTCAAAGCCGTAGATTTTTTTTTGTAAACACTACATGTTTTATCTCCACTAGAGTGGCATAACACAGATTAATGTTGCTGAATTTTAATAATATATTTTCCACATAAAGATATGTTAATACACTACTATAACCCTGATGTTCAGTTTTCATAAAAACTGGATAACAAATTTAAAATTCTAAAATGGATCTTTAACTAAAAAACTCAGGTTGAAAATGTGATTCATATTGTGAAGAAAATAATAAAATATTTCTGAAAGAGAAATGGGATGGAATTTTCATTTTCTTCTATTCATTTGGGAGATAAGATTTATAAAACCAAAATGAAAGAAATAAATTGAAATCTGTAGAGCTGATATATTTCACAATTCAACAATTGTTACTTTTGTTTCAGACTTTGGTAGGTCTTTTCTAAGATGCCAAAATATTTATTTGTACAGAACGAGTGGCTCTTTCTCTTTAAGACGTTCCATTTAGTGCACAATATAATTACCTGTGTACAACATAATGTGTGAATCTGTTTCTAAAAAAGGATAGCACAATTAGCTTTTTGTTCCACCTTCAAAAGCAATGTCCTATTTATCCTGAGAACTATCACCCAACAATTACACATACATATCCTAAATAAAAAAAACAAACATTCTGAACACTTAGTAAATTTGTAAGTGATATATATAAATGACTAATAGGACTAACTGGTTACTGAGTTTGCTCAAACAGTGAACCATGCAACACTTTTTAGTGTGTCAACCCCAAATAATCATCTATTTTTTGTTTTCTTGACCTATACTAAGGGATATGTATATAGGACGTATATACATATCCCTTAGTATAATCAAATATGAACTTGCTCACTGGTTGAAAGCCAGTAAGTTAAGATGCATATTATGCATAACTATTTTTAACATTTCGTAATGTAATGTAATGTAACATAACATAACAATAAAAAGTAAAGGATAGTGCAGCCTAAATACCTTCTTAGAAGATAGCATTAAGACAAAGACAAACTATTCTTCCTGCAATTTACTATAGAAGATTAGTAATCTAACAATATTTTAAAAAGCAATTGAATGAAAATGAAACAGATTATTCCCTTTGCCTTTCTTATTATGGAATGTTATTCCATGGGCCTGGAAAAAATGAACAATGTGTATGAACAAGAAGAAAAATATCCTTCTATTGATCCAGGTCATTCATGCTTTGAAAACACTACAAAGAGGAATACTGGAAGTGAACCGTGGAACTATTTTGGATACTTTAATCATAGTATGAATTTTCATGATGACAGATGTCTGACAAGAGATGGTAGCTCATGAGAGCTATGAAGAACATATTGGTAAGATATTTTGTAAGTCTGACCCAAAGGGCTTTAAACTGAATCCTATATAGAGCAGAGGAGGAGTGGCATTATATATAAAGGAAGCTTATATATGTCTAAAAACCACATGTTTTCAATTAAGACTACAATTCAAAACAACCTACACATTATAGCTTAGCTTGAATGTAGCAATAAACTATTCTTACATGAAGAGTCTGCAGATTTTGCAAGCATCTTTATTCTTTCATGTACCTTTTCAATTAGCTAGTGTTCAGTCAGATAAACTAACTGATCATATCAACTAACTTTAAAACTAAATATAATTGAATTTTAAAAAGTTTGATTTAGAATAGAGCATAATTTGAATTAATTATAGTTTGATGGTTTCACATAATTCTAAGCTTCAATTACTTAAAAATGAAGAAAGAAGCATTCTGGTAGACTTTTCTTGGCTTGGGAGAGAGAATTACAAGAGGCTTAGACTAATATATGCAAGGATAAAAAGTTACTTAGTGCTACATTTTAATAAATGGGTTTATTTTATATGCCTATCATTTCTTTCAAATTCTCTTTAAATTCATTCCAATGAAGCTGAACTCTCAAAATTAGAAATTAAGAAATAGAATATAGAATGCAGACAAAAGCTTTAGTCCTTTTTAGGGATGGGTGGGGAGCGGTGATTCCCAAATTGTTTTTTAAAACTAAAAACGAAAGTTTGGATTAATTAATGATTCCTACTTCAATGACAGGCAATGCTTCAAATGCCTATGGTGATTCTCAGATATCCAGGCCATGGTTGTTCCGAAGGTGCTTTTTTCAAAAGGCAACTGGACTTTAATTTTCAGGAAAAACAAAATCCAGTTGCTTTTTGAAAAAAGCACCTTTGAGCAATGCTTCAAAGTATCCTTTATCTGCTTGGATTAGGTGGCTATGGGATCTTCCATACCATTCCAAAGCCGGTTATAACTAAAATGCCAATACAACTAAGGAAAGATGTATGTGTGATGTCTGTATAGCACTATAAACCTTAAGAAATTATTATTTTATGTATCAACTTCAATACATTTAACTTCCCCCAAAAACTGAGTTGTTCAACACTTTCTAAGTTTCCTCCAATTTAAATAATTGCACTGAGGCATGTATTACTTTGCGTTACATAATCAAAAGACAGAAAGGAATTCCCTTACTCAGACATTGGATCGTAGATTTGAGAACACTACAGAGAAGATCTAACTGTACCTTTAGCTTTACACAATTCATTCCTTTTCTACTATGCATATCTGATACCACTTTGCTGCTTTAATTCACATCTTTATTTTTCTAACATTTCCACATACTTACCTTTTAATTCACCATAGTACAAATGAAAACCTTTAAGTTGTTTCTGATCTAAACATGCGGAAAAGTTATTAATAACACACTGACCTGATTAATTGAATTAGCTGCACAAGATGACAGGCCTGTTCCAAGGGTGACCAATAGGAAGCAGCTTAAATCAAACGGCACGGGAGCAAGCGCAAATCCAGCTGAAGCTGTACCTACAACCAGGACTGTAATATACATGAACAATTCAGCACTAATAAACTAACAAAAGATAATTTATATTTTTGCATCCATTATACATCAGTTACATTATTAATAAGGTGGCAACGGACAATAATTATGGACAGCAGTGCTACACTTATGGAACAGCAACTATCCTGCCTTTTGCCTTAACAGAATGCAGGAAAAACGGAGAATTCTGGTTACCTGGTTCTGATATTTTCAAATAAGTAGCATTGCTACAAAACAATTAAATTAGACAAGGGACAATACTGAGAAACATGTCTGAATTTGAAAATCTTACAACACATAATATTATTTGTTAAGCACAATTTATAATTTATTGACAAATTATTGGTGAAATTTGTCTTATATTTCTTTCTCCCTTTTTCTTTAATTATTTCAATTCTGTTATATTAACCAGAAGGTTTTGAAGGTTAATAGCGAACATGTTCTGATTTAAAAAATGAATATGAAATTTATAACAGATGTACTAGAGTACATTAGCATATTTTAGATTTGCTGACCATTAGACTGTAATTTACTGCTTGTACATTTTAATCTATATAATATTTTATATTCTTTTAAAATTGTGCATTTGTACCATTTATCTATTCTTTTATTTAGTCATAGTATTTTTTAGAAACGTAAAAAGTGAATATGTTACCACAGAAATGTGTTCCCCTTGTGTAATTGTGTACCTTATTGAGTTAGTTGTTCTGGGCTGATGAACCAAGTTAAGGAATTAGCCAGTAAAGTGTTAAAAGACTCCCATTTCTGGCCTCAGTACAATAGCAAAGAATCTTAATGAGTACTAAAGTCTTCAGCAGGAGAAAGATTGCTGAACGCAAATTCATGGTACAGAGGAGTGCAATTCAAAGAAGGCATGATTAACCAATGTCCACAGTCCAAGTCTAAGGGGTCACCAGAATTTAGAGTAGTCAAATTCCAAGGTTCAAGGGTCAAGGAGCCGGCAACGATCAGAGTCCAAACCAAAGTCAAACACACAAAAACAGGAATGCAGGATGGAAGCCAAAATCAAACAGTTGCTTGAGCTAACTGCAACTGTTTGAAGACCAGTCCTTTTAGGCCTCCGTTGAGGGTGGGGGCCGCCTGCCACGTCCTTGGTGACACCGAATAGAATGGTCTGCTGCCTCCCTCTCTCTATGCAGTCTGACCCTTGTTCGGGCATCCATGAATCCTTCATCCAGTGTGGCTATTACAGTCTCTGGTTCTGCGCCAGAGTCTACTCCTGCCTCCTGTTGATCTCCCACAGTTGCCCTAGTCTCAGGTTCAGTTTCCTCCGCTGCTTGACGAACTGGTAAGACAGCTGTAGGGGAGGGTGGCTGGGCCGAACCTGTTTCAGGAAGGAAAGAGGGCCCCACTCCTAATGAATCATCATCAGAGTCCTCAGCCGGCACCTGTGCCAGTGGAGGGGGCCGAGGCACAACATTAATAATCTTCTCTAATTATATCCCTTTATTATTAGGGCCAAAGTTCTGGAGAATACAGGTACAATCTTAATTTGCCCTTCTATACTTATAACCAATAAAAGCAGGATATGGAGTACTGCCAGTTATTCATCCACATTTTATCTGTATTTATTCATCCACATTTAGAGGCCACTTAACACTGTAGCAACTCTTGGTGGCTTATGAACAAAAAGAACATTGAAATAGATGCGAACAGCTGAAAATGCAAATAGCATACATTGCTGACTTTCTATTTGGTTTTTATAAAGTTTTGCTACACATACTAGGTTTCCATTAGTAAGGCATATTTTTTGTTTTACACTGCGACTAGAAGTTTAATTAAAACTTATCAGGGAGACTGCTTTAAACTTATGTATACTAGCAAGACACTAGCCCATTTATAAACAGGGAAATGAGGAACAGTCTGTGTAACATTATTATTTTAATGCCCCCAAAGAATTCTAGCACACCAGAGCCAGTTTTCTAATTAAAGTCTTCATTGATTTCTTCAAGTTAATTTCACAACAACTTATCAGGATCTCATTAAAGCAGCTGTAATACATTCTACTTTATCCAATTGGGTGGCTATTGCTCTAAGCTGGCTCAGTATCTTATATCCATAAGCAAAGTTCTTAGTATCAAATATATCATCTCAGTCTTTGATAAAGCAAATAAATATGTGTTTACATTTAAGGCCAACTCCTACAAAGCATTTTCATGTTAAATTTCCTATAGATTCTTGAAGGGTATAGTTGCCACAGAACATGGTGAGCTAACCCAAGATAAGATAAGTGTTACTGAACACAAGCAGTTTGCATATTTATTTATTAATTATAACCTCTACATACCATAGACTTCATTAAGATTCCTGAAGATTTATACATATCAAGAATAATGCAATCATAAGAAGAGCATTATCAGCTTTGGCATCTATTTCAGGAACAATTGCACAATACTCTCTGAAACAATTTCATTTGACCACCCAGTTAAAATTGAGCAGGGATAGTTCAATCTGAATTTCTAAAAGTAAGGAAATCCATATGAATGGAAAGTATATTCAAGAAGCATCATTTCCTCACTCTTATTTCCTAAATCTAAAATCTTAAAGCTTTCTAATAAGGAAGAATATTCTACTCAGAGTATTCTAAGTATAGTACCTAGGAACTGAACCATATTGGGCTTTAGAGGTGACAACCCGCACTCTGAATTGTACTTGTAAACTGAATGGCAACCAATAAAGCACCTTAACATTGATGTTATATATAAAAGTCCAGAAGCTTTCACACATCAGAAGATAGGTTTCTGCATTATGTACTAACGACAGATTCCAGGCAGTCCCATGTAGAATATAATTCGGGCACCCTTGCTAGGTGATAAAGGCATAGGTGACTGTTATCAGGATTTCATGCTCCAAATAGAACTATAATTGATACGTCAGCTGAAACTGTGCAAACGCTTCCTACCCAAGTCTTCCACTTTTCTATCTAGTAGTAACTATGGTTCTAGGATTACTCTTCAGTCACAAACTTGTTCCTTAAAGAGCACTGTTATCTTGTCCACAGTAATAACCTCAGCCAAACAATAATCAGATCAAATTTTAAAAAGAGTACTTCTATGTTATAAGGGTTTAATTTCAGTTTATTCTCTCCTGTACACAACATAATGAATGGCCTTGAAGGACAGGTGGAAGAGTCACTACAAAGGCGATGGTCAGAAAAGCAGGCCTTGGGCCCAGTGCAAGAAGCTAGTTTTGGAAAAATGCCCCAGACAAGCCCTTCCTTAATACATGAGGAAATTGAGAAGCATACTAAGTCTTGCAAGATTTTGTTACTATAGCCGTTATAGTAATAAGTCCTTATACGGAATTGGATTCTTAGCCTGGCCTACTTTTAGGGTTGATACTTCTCTTCCAATCCTTCAGAGCTTCCAGACATTAATTCAAGACTTCCATGCGATTCTCAGCACTGCCTGGATAATGATGTATCTCTGAATATTATCATCTTGTCCTAGCCAGCTGATTGACATTCCCCCCCTCAAAGTTTCATATAGCTAAAAAATATGGGTGAAAGGCATGAATCTTGCTGCACCTAGAAATAAAGGAACTTCTGGGATTACCTTTCAGCTTTCTATGCCCTGACTAAATCCACTGTTACGCAGCAGTGGAACCAACATAGCATACTATAGATCAGGGGTGTCAAACTCAAAGCCCGCAGGCCAGGTCCAAACCGCAGCCTCCTTGAATCTGGCCCATGGGCCTGCCCTGGAGGCAGTAGCAGAAGCTGCAGGGAGGCAGCTGTGGCAGGGATGGGGGCAGCTGTGGGAAAAGCAGGGGGTTGCGATGGGGGGGGGGGTTGGTTTGTGATGGTCACGGCGGTAGCAGTCCTCAATGGATCACCCCTGCTATAGGTGATCCTTACTTAAAGGCTCTATTTGGGATTGACAACTTCACTACAAGCAAAGCAATCACTATTTGGAAGATAACTTGACCACCATTGTGCTTTCCAGTTGAAAAGACACAAGACTATTCAGTTTCTCACTTTGGGTTATTTATTTTCATCCTAACCACTCTTTCCTCCTTTGGAATAATGAAGTGCTGCTTACTGTTTTTTATACATTAAAAGCAAGGCAATCGCAACTTGAAGCTAGGCACTGGGTGCACTCTGCAACAAACAAGCTTTTTTGAACTTTCATCCTCTCTACTCTGTTTTCCCGAAAGTAAGACATCCTCCGAAAATAAGACCTACTTACAGTTTTGCCTCTCACTGAAATATAAGGC
>JANHFO010008440.1:6132-16450 GCA_032468095.1 Pareas carinatus | reverse complement strand
AGTAGACCAGCTAAATGCTATGGACATAGTATACTTAGATTTCAGCAACATATTTGATATAGTAGACCACAACTTACTTCTTGGTAAACTAGAAAAATGTAGGATAAACAGCATCACCACCTAATGAATGTATAACTGGCTGACAAACCGTATTCAACAAGTAGTCCTTAATGGTACTACATTTACATGGAGGGATGTAAGCAGGGGGGTACCACAAGGTTCTGTCTTAGGCCCAGGGCTCTTCAATATCTTCACAAATGACTTAGATTAGGAAATAGAAGGAGAAATCATCAAATCTGCATATGACACTAAACTGGCAGGAATAGCTAACACCCCAGAAGACAAGTTCAGGATCCAAAAAGATCTTGACAGACTTGAACAATGGGCCCTATCCAAACAACATGAGATTTAATGTGGAGAAAAGCAAGGTTTTATACTTAGGCAGGAAAAACCAAAGATACAAGGTACAGATTAGGCAAAACCTGGCTCAAAACCAGTAGCTGTGAGAGGGACCTTGGAATCCTAATGGACAATCACTTAAAAATAAGCCAGCTGTGCGCAGCAGCAGCAACCCAAAAAGCTAATACAATTCTTGGTTGTATGAACAGAGGCATTGAGTCAAAATCATGTGAAGTATTAGTACCACTTTATAAATCCTTAGTAAGGCCACACCTGGAATACTACATCCAGGTTTGGTCACCACATTATAAAAATGATGGTGAGAATTTGGAAAAAGTGCAAAGAAGAGCAACTATGATGATTAAGGGTCTGGAGGCTAAAATATATGAAGAACGGTTGCAGGAATTGGGTATGGCCAGTCTAGAGAAAAGAAGGGCTAGGGGTGATATGATGGCAGTATTCCAGTATTTGAGGGGCTGCCACAAAAAAGAGGGGGTTGCCAGAAGGCAAGGCAAGAAACAATGGATGGAAACCACTCAAGGAGAAAAGCAACCTGGACTTAAGGAGAAACTTCTTAACAGTGAAGAACCAGTGGAACCTTCAGAAGTTATAGGTGCTTCATCACTGGAGATTTTTAAGAAACGACTGGACATCCCACCTGTCTGAAGGGTACAGGTCTCCTGCTTGAGCAGGCGGTTGGACTAGAAGACCTCCAAAGTCCCTTCCAGCTCTATTCTGACTGACACGCATTGAAGTGGCATTTCCAGTCATAATGAAAGCAACTTATGGTAAGCCAATAGTAGTAAAAAATTTGCCTGTGAGTACTTTTGTTTCTGAAAAGGAAAGGAGACTACAAACAGAATTCGCTTCTGAAAATAAAAATATGTATAACTCTTTTGTTAATTTCATGAGCATTTATAACAGGGTAAATAAAAATTGATGCTTTTAAAAAAAAGTTTTTAAAATCATTTTTAACTTTTATCAAATTTATTTTAATAAAATGCTTTTGGAGTGAAATATCTAAAGATAGTTTTCTATTTAAGATACATTAATAATTTAATTTATTCAGCATGAAATGGAGCTTAGTTATGTAGCATGAGGCTGTATATTCTGCAATATTTACGTTTTTGGTAAACTCGTTCAATGAATCCAAGCTCTGCTAGCTGAGAAAACATGCATTGCATTGATGCATTTACACAATTCCACAGTAAACAGTTCAGGAATATTCCTTTATCCCATTATTTTGAAAATCTATATACACTACAAACTGTATGATTGCTTGAAGAGAAATTCATCTGTAGCAGGCTCTATGTGTGAGGAGGAATTGAGTGAGTTTACCAAAAATGTAAATATTGCAGAATATACAGTCTTATACTACATAACTAAGCTCTATTCCATGCTGAATATAAACTAAATTACTAATGTATCTTAAATAGAAAACTATCTTTAGATAGATTTTTATTCCGAAAGCAATTATTAAAATTAATTTGATAAAAATCATCAATTTTTATCCAGTCTGATTTAAATCAAGCCTTTTCACTAGTGATTTAAATCAACTTGATTTAAATCAAATCCATTCTGATTTATAATGAGGTAAACGTTATTTTAAAAACACTGATGAACATTTCTCCACTGAAAATAAATAGCTCCTTGCAAAAACGAGTA
Organism: Pareas carinatus; assembly: GCA_032468095.1. NCBI lineage: Eukaryota > Metazoa > Chordata > Lepidosauria > Squamata > Pareidae > Pareas > Pareas carinatus. The sequence goes on along the minus strand of JANHFO010008440.1, from coordinate 14,386 downwards.
ATCCTCAAGTTTCAAAAGTAATAGAACCTGCCAATTACATTCATAACTCAAGGATTCGTTTGAGTGAATCATGTTAAATGAACATAATCACTCCATGCTTTCCCCAATGGATTCAGTAATCAAATGAGCAGGTTAAGTGCACATGAGGTATGTCAGGATGGAGAAGACCATGGGGCGGGCTAATGATGGAACAGGCCACCTGCTTAAGGCCACCCAAGGTATCCCCCAACCCACTGAGATACCTCATGTTCCTGTGGGGTCCCCACAACTGCTGTTCACCCCACTCTGTTCAGCTCGGTCTCCACAGGCAATGGGCCTGTAGCGACTCATTCACTTTTCAAAGATCTAGTGAGCTGTTTCCTCTCCAGCCTCCCTACCATGGTTTCTTTGCCTGCTTTCAGTCTCCAAGCCAAAAGGCTTTGGAAACAGATGGAAAGCAGGCCTTCTATCTGTTTGCAAAGCCTTCTGACACAGAGACTGGAAGCAAGCAAATAAACCACAACAAAGAAGCTGGGGAGGAGACAGCTCTCAAGATCTTTGAAAGGTGAGTGAGTCTCCACAGGCCCAGTGCTGGTTAGGTCCCTGTGGAGGGGGGGGGGAGAGAGAATAGGTAGGGTGAATGTTGCAGTGCCTTGGCATTTGTTCATAAGGGTGAATGACTGCCGTGGTGCTACAACATTATTTCTGGACTGTGTCTTAAGTACTTGGGGGTGTGTGATGCCATAACTTTGAACCACTGCTAAGTGAACTGTTGTAACTTGAGGATTACCTGTAAGTTTCTTCTTCAAAATTGGGTGCACACACACACAAATATATACACTAATACTGGTAAACTTCAACAGTATCAGATTCAGAATTTTTATTGGTTATTATTATTATTATTATTATTTATCTTACTTCTACCCCTCCCTTCTCCCGAAGGACTCAGGGCGGCTTACAGGCACAATTAAAAACACAAAAATACAAATACAAATTTAAGAACCATTAAAAAGATTATATCAAGCCTGAACCATAAAAGTTTTAAAAAGGTGGAGTAATTAAAACTATTACCACAATTAAAATTATTACAATTCAGAGAAGAAATGAAAGGAGGTGTGATGGAAAGTTGACTGGTTTCCAAGAAGGGAGAGAATGTATCTGGAGTTGGTTTTGTGGGCCTCACAAAGCATATCTCCCCATCAGAATCTTTCCTACTTATTTATAAAACGTATTGGCCATCCATCCTACCACAGAGTAATTGTTGCTGTCCTGCTTACTTCACCTGTAGAGTTTATCTGATTCTCCTTCTGTCCAGGAACTTCAGCCACAAGATTATCACTCTCAACACAGGCATTGAATTTTAAACCGTCTATATTTATCTATCAATCAACCATACTTCTTAATTGCCCATCTCCCACAGGGTGGGGCTTAGTCTGTTAATGAGATGGGAGTCTCAATTTTTTATATATGATATATAAATAATAAATAAGCATTGTATGAGATCAATACCATGAGGTAAATTCTAAATGTTTTTGATTTTTTTCCCCCTGTTGGAAGCACTGAAGTGTTCCAGGGCATGTTTTCAATAAATCTTGTATTGAATTTGTTAATCACACGCAACCGACCCAGAGGGGGGGATTTTTTTCCTGTGGGAACGGTTTGAAACACGTGTGAATGAAAGGCCTTGTTACTTGTTTCCTGCTTGATTTCTATAAAGATTGAAGTAGCCATTAATGACTCTCTGTGCCATTTTCTCTCTGTGCCAGAGAGAGAAGTTCGGCAAACCCGTTTTTTAGGTATTGCTCAATCATTTTCTATGACTGCAGAATAAAAAGCGTGATTCTTTTTATTCCTTCAATCTCGTCCGGGATGTCTTATTGAAACCGCGAACATCCGGGTTTTTTTCTTGGAATGGAAGGGATTTTCCTTGTTTTATGGAACAGACCTTTACACAACCGACAAGAATCCTCCCAAAAAGGCCCCCCTCCTACCTGAAACTGAGGCTCCTTGCTCAGAGTGGGGCTCCTTCCTCTCTTTTCTTTAATTTGGACAGAACTGTTCACAGCCGTGCCTAACAGCCAAGGCTCCTTAATTCTGTGCCCTTCAAAGAATATCTCTTTTTCCTTTCCCCCCCTCATAGCTGTGCCTTAAACGTGCAACTTAATCCCGTTCCCTTCAGAGACAAATAACCTTTTTTTGTTTTTGAAGCTCCAGCTCAGTTCCCCCCTCCCTTCCTGCTCTCGCTCTTGACAGACTGAGTTTAACCACTTTCCCGCCAAAATTTTGTGTGTGTGTGTGTGTGTGTGTGTGTGTGTGTGTGTGTGTGTGTGTGTGTGTGTGTGTGTGTGTGTGTGTGTGTGTTTCCTTCGTTCCTTCCTATTCCAGCACTGGCAATGATGTCATACCCTCTTCATTCCTCTGAATTACGTATATTTGACTCGTAGAAAAGTCTGCCTCAGCTTTGTATTGTACAACAGTATTATTGCTCAGAGTAAAGCCTCAACTGCGCCTAAAAAAATGAACCCTCCTTCACTTCCCTTCATAGGATAACGCAGCCCTTTCTTCATCTCATAGCAGTGCCTTAAACAGGTCCTTTCCCTCAGCCCCGGCTTTCTCTCCTGAGAGTCTCTCCTTCCCTCTAGTGCTCCCTTCTTGACCGTTTAACGGGTTTTCCCGCCAAAATTCCACGCGGGGTTTGCTTTCCTTCCTCTCTATTCCAGCAGAGGCAGTGACGTCACAATGCCCTATATGTGCGCCGCCCCCCCCTTACCTTTCGGGGTTATGCAAAGCAATTTATTCCGGTCGGGAAGGCGTGAAGCCGGCACTGATTAGATGCTATATTGACTCCACCTCCCTGAAACGAGGCGTGAAATACACGAATGAAAAGTCTCTTTGAAATAAGCGCCAAGCCAGACCCCCCCCCAACTTCTAGGAGCAAATTTGGACTCCGGGGAAGCGTGTAAGAAGCGCTTTTCCCCAAATGGAAGCCCCTCCTAAGCCCCTCCGTTTCAGGGGTTTTCCTCCCGGTGAGTCTTTTTCCCTTATTTTCCAAACTTATTTGTGCTTTTTATAACTTGATGATGTGATGGCTGTGCTTTATGATTGTGATTACATTCATGATTAAGATGGGAGGTAGTGGTTGTTGGTTACACCTAATAGGTACATGACAGGATGAATGTACTTTATGATTATGAATGCATCTTATGACTAATCACAGTTTGTCTATTATAAGTACGGTATGTAGATCTAGAGAGCATGTACACTGGAGACAAATTCCTTGTGTATCCAGACACACTCAGCCAATACATTCTGATTCTGGAGGTGTGAATCCATCCTTCCGCCAGGCAAAACTATCACGGGGAGCTTTGGAGCTACAATTTCAAACAGGCTTCTTTCTATCCTTTTAGGCATTTCTGAGAAATTAATACGCTAAGAAGAAACAGTACATTATCTTTCATAATTAACAAGTTTACATTTATTCGTACTCATTTATTATGCATATATTCATTCCTTGTTTATACCTATATGTTTATATGGTATGTTTATACTTATGCTTGTTTTTTCATACATGCTTGACTAAATAAATAAATAAGAAAAAATAAAAATTAACTCCAAACTTTTCTTTATAAGCACAAACTCACTTCTTCTACTCTCCCCGCCTCTGCAGGGTTGGTGTAAAGATGCAGGTTGGGGACTACCTGTACTGGTAAGTAACTCTTCCAGTTTAAGTTGGGCAAAGGCGCAGAAGGCCGCCTCTGAGGGCATTGCATCTTCTTTAAGGTTCCGTGCAAAGCAGAGCAAGCAACCCATCTAGCTGAGCTGCTTTGGAAGCCATCTGGGGCAGAGCCCTCCCACCCCCTTCTCTGCCCTGTGCAGTACCTGCCTGCCTAAAGAACCACGCTAACCTGGCTAGGTGCTTTTTCTGACATGCTGCTTTTGTGTTACTTTTCTTAACCACTCTAACTTTAATTTCTGGAGTTACACAATTAACCGGTTTGGTTTTAATGCAAGGACACAGTAGCAGGTGTTTAGTGGTGAGTTAGCTTTGGCAGCTGTGTGTGCATGCACCCCTCTGTGCATATCTAAGTGAATGTAGTGACTCTCTGGAAACAAATTTAGGAGTAAACTAATGTGGGGAAATTTGGTGATTTCAGACACACACCAATATAGTTATTTCTCTTAATCTCTCATGCATTCTGGTATATGCTATCCTCTGATATCCATAGCTGATCAACAGTGCTTCCTCACTAGAGCAAACAGGGAGGGCTCTGTTTCCGTTGCAAGCTGTTTGTTACACTGTACTCACTTTTAAGATCTATTTTAATAGTAGGGATTAGTACTGGTTATTGTGGGCTGGAATAGGTAAAGAACAAAGCACTTAAAGAACATATAGTTCTAAAAGGAAGCAAAAGGGGTATGATGTGACTAATTTTTATTGTCCAGAATTCATAGTTACTTATTCTGGCTCATTTTTAACCTAATACATGTATTTCCCTTTCAAGAGCCAGTTTGGTGTAATAGTTAAGACATTAAGTTAAGGCTAGAAACTGGGAGACTTGAGTTCTAGTCCCATTTTAGGCACAAAGGCAGCTGTATGATTTTGGGCAGGTCACTCTCAGAGTTAAGAAGCAGGTAATGGCAAGCCACTTCTGCAATGATTTGTCCAAGCAATTGCTAGAAGTCAAAAATTAACTTGAAGGCACTGAGAAAAAGATCCCTTTCAACATTTAAAAATAGGAAGCAAGAATTCTTTATGGTTCAAAATGTGTTGCTCAAATGAACTTCCTTCCACCAGTAGTCTTTCCATCTCTGATCCAAGCTTCCTACAACTCCAATCCTTGCTCAATGATTCCCTCAGCACCTCCAATCCACAGAGCATAAGCACAACAACGAACTATTCCTCTTGCCTAACAAATCTGCTTCTTATATATTTTCATTAAAAGGTAGACCGGGTGGTCAAGGCAAACAGGTCCCTTGAGCAATTCCTTTATTAATTTATTTAGTACTGTATTCTGCCTTTATTAGTTTTAGAAATGAGGACAACCATATCCAACACATCTTCCTCCTATTTTCCTCACAACAACAACCATGTGAGGCAACCATGGGGTCATGATGTCCATGAACTGCTCCAGGACCACCAGATCCAGCATTTCAGCTTTGGTGCTTTTTTCTGGCTTCAGCCATTGATGGCAAACTGGTGAAGTTGGTTGCAAAGTTCCCGGGGCTCCTTGGCCTCCTGATAGCAGAAATTCTGGAAGTGTCAATGCTGAACATCTGAACTGATAGTACTCTCATGGGGGATCTTCTGGCTGGTTGTTTTACAAAATTCTCCACTGTTTCCTGTTTGAATGGCAGGAAAGTCTTTTTCTGCTCTCAGTCCTGCTGACCTTTGCATATTGATTTTTTAATTTCTGCTCTAATACATGTCCAAGTAGAACCAAAAATTTCCTGGTCCACAGATCAGGGTTTAGTCACATTTATATTTTACAAGAGCCAGGATTTGGCTATGACTTATTTTCAGTTCTAGACAAGGAGTAACTTCAAAAGCAAGTTAATAGTCACCTCTTGGTGCAATGACCAGCTTATAAATCTCATAATAAATTTTTAAAAAGCAAGGTCACTTGCTTCCATACTCCAATCTGAACATGAAAAACAGAACAAAACAAAACAAAAGTTCATAGAGAAGGGCAGTCCTTGCAATTCAATAGCAGAGAATCATGTTCCTCCTTGAGGAATTTTGCCCCATGTCAGAGCACCCTTGGCTTGTAACCAGTTCATGGCTAGAAGCGGGGTTCCTTGGCTTAGCAAGGATTGGTGCGCAACAACGAAGGTCTCAACTAGTGAGAAGCTTTGAGAGCTATCAACACACAATGGGTCCAGAGTTAAAGCGAATTATAAAGTCATTTTATCCTCAGAACAGAATTTGCAAAGTCCAGTATCACAGTCAATCACCCAGTGGTCAAATATAGTCACAAGCAGTCCTAACACTAACCAAGTTAGTATAGCTGTCTTCACCAACAAGGTTGGCCAGCAAACAAAAACAGCAAGCAGGAACTTACAGCAAACTTGAACTATGACCACCAACAGGAGCACAGAACAACAGCACAAAGCAATAGACTAAAAGCAAGAGAGAGATTGGGGCCTAGCCTGCTCCTTATATCCACAGTTCCTGAGCTGATGGGTGTGACAACTCAGTTCAGCTGGTCTGCCATCAGGTAAACGTTAGATTTTAAAGGGACTGTTACCCTATTAACCCTAACACCCCATTGGATATTTTCATTAAAATTCCTCCAGAATTCAAGTCCAGGAAGAAGATCTCCAACCAGCGTCCTTTTTAGACGGCGCACAACCCTCCTGTCTTCCATGATAATCAGCTGTCTTATTCAGAGGACAGCTGCTTCTTACCGCCTTTCTTCTGTTCTGAAAGGTTTGGGCGGAGGAGGCTCCTCTCCACACCTCTCTTAAGACCCAACTCCAGCCTCTCCTGCAGGAGGCTGGAGATAATCAGCCAGTCAAAGCTCCATTCCTTAAGCAGGGAAGATCCTTTCCAAGCTACTTGGATCGCTGGAAGCGCCGACAACGGGAGAACTGCGGGTGAATTTTATTTATTTATTATTTACACTTATATACCGCTTAACAGTGCTTTACAGCACTCTTAAGTGGTTTACAACAGTCAGCATATTGCCCCCAACAATCTGGGTCCTCATTAGGGCTTGCCATTCCTCCTATTTTTCTATTGGGGGACAAAAGGGTCTCCCCTCTCCCCAATCATCAACCCCTTCCCAGATTTCCCACGGTCTGAGGTATCGTTTCATAGCTTCACGCTCGCTCCTTGCCTTCGAGGAACAGAATCAGAGACCGAGCCGAGCGCTTCTTCCTAGAGAGGCAAGACGCTCTAGGAAAGATGACGTCCGACTAGAGCCGAGCATGCGCTCTGTAGAGCTTTGCCGGCACTTTGAGGGGGGTACGCTTGAGCGAAGGACTGGAAGGGTGTGGGATGCCCCAAAAGCCTTCCTTCTAGGAAGAGCGCTCTCTGTCACCCTCATGCGGAGGTGCCCGCAAAGGGCGCAGGACTGTTCTTTTCGCCAACAAATGAGCGAAATCGCAAATCCCCCCCCCCGAAAAAAACCCCCAGATCTACCAGAAATGGTGGGAAGGGGCTGCTGAGTGTTGGGAGCGGGATCCCTTTGCCCCCTTCCCCCTCCCCAGCGTGAAAATAGACGGCGAAGCCCCACTTGGAGAGTGTTACCGTTTGGCATATTCAGCCCCCCCATTGGCTCCCTTGCAGATCCCAGGCGGGATCTCGGCACCTGCAGCGATCCGAGGAGATCGGGAAGCGCCTTTCCCCTGCGCCCCCGCTCCCCGAGAGGCCCGTTTCCTGACCCCGGAGGGTCCTCGGGAGTGGGAGTCAGCCTGGACGGCGCGTTGCTCGAACGGGAGACAAACGGGCGTCTGGATAGCGGTTCTTTTTTGAGGGGGTTTCCCGTCTGGAATTTGGAAGAGGAAAGAATCTCATCTGGTCTCTTTTTGAACGGAAAATATATCTTAAACGAGAATTCTTGCAAGATTAATCTATAGAGGTATTTCCATGAAAGTCGGACTGTCCACAAATTATTGGCGGGGGCCACACTTGACCGGATAGAATGGAGCTCCGATGGCCTGCAGGGAGAGGAGCCGCCAAAGGCTGGGAGCCTGGAAGCAGAGGGGACTTGCGGGAAGTCGACCGCCCGAGGAGCCTCCCCGAAGGGCTCCGCGACCCCGAGGCTGAGCGCAGGAGGGGCGGTGGGGTTGCGTTTAGAGACGCTCTAGCCACGATTAGGGAAAGAGTGGGGGCCTGTAGCGTTTTTTCTTCTCTAGGAAGCAGCCCTCTCTGACCGAGATTCCGTGGAGATAGGATTGCGCGGGAACCTGTGACAGGAATGATTGGCAGCTGCTCTTCTCAGCATCTGAAGCACGCAGGAAGCGGAGCCCCGCCCCCTTTCTCCCCTCAAGAAACCGAGAAAGGGCTGAGGGGAATCGGCGGCGGAGGGTCTGCCGCGACTGAGGGCGCCCTTGGGGCGGGGGGAGCTTCCCCTGAAGCGGGAGACGGCATGGAGGCCCCGGGGTCTCCGGGATCGGGGGCGGCAGCATCACCGGTTGCCCTTCAGATGGGGAGCGGCGCGGAGTGCTGGGGAAGCGGCCGCCCGGGAGGCTTCCCCGAGGCGGAGGGTCCCCGGGCGCTTTGCAGCCGCCTGCACCGGCTGTGCCGAGGGTGGCTGCGGCCCGAGCGGAGCAG
>JANHFO010008437.1:10087-36496 GCA_032468095.1 Pareas carinatus | reverse complement strand
CGGTGTACAAAAAAGATAAAAATATAACATTGAACTTTAAAAAACTATTTACAAAGTATGGGATATGGGGGAAGGTACAATATCGTTGTACCATGATTTTTTAAAAGAAATATTCATAAGAGTTTGAACATTGAATGAAGAATTGAAGAATATAAAAAAGTACTTTGTACAGTTTCCTTGTTTACCTTTTTGATGTCTTGTAACCTGCTTATAATTGATTCATGGTCATCCAGCACCATTCGCTGAACTAAAGAGTATTAAAAAAAATTCTCATTGATTATTTTTTAAGTGAAAGCTATCGTGCAATTAATTAAAACAGTCAAAATAGCCACTATGGATATTTCTTTTCAGTAAGGGAACTTGCAATTTTTAAAAAAGACAATCAGATGTTCAGGTCTTTAAATTGATATTAAATTACATTTACATAATTCAGTGGAACAGGATCTCACCTTGTCTGGAGCTCATCAGAATCTCCACCAATTTGAAGTTTTGGAAGCAATCTGACTGCCAAAGGACAGATATGTTAAAATAAAAATCTAGCAAATTATAAGATTTTTGTGATTTAAAAAGAAAATTAAAATTAAAACAGAAGTAATACCAAAGCTGTCCTCCCTTTAGTATCACAAACTTCTTACTACCTGAAAAGATGGAGCATTTTGCATTGCAGTTTGAAAAACAACACCAAGTTGTGGACCTTTATTAGTTAATGAAAGACAAATTTCCTTTAACACTGCATAAGTGCCAAAGTACTAAATGTTAATTTACTGTATAGAATGATTGGCAACCATCCACCAATGATTTAAAGTGGAACATGTTTTGCACAAAATGTCCCTCTGGCTTTAACAAGACAGGTGTAGAACTTCAATAGCATTATCTGCCAGTGGCTAACTAACAATGGATTATTAATTTTGGCAAAAATCAATGCAGAAAGAAATCTAAAAGCCACAGAAAAAGAGAATAGGATAAGTATTATTCTCAGCCAGGCTTAAACATTAATTTAAACTACACGATCCAGTCCATTAAAGAAAAATGTGAGAACTGCCTCTTTCAGTAGACAAACTCTCACAGATGTACCATACACTGGGAAAGGGAATGTGAATTACACTTATATTTATAAACATACTGAAATTGGATCCTTGTGGATCTTATCCTGATTTCTCATGCTACATATCAAGTAGGAAAAACTTAATTCAAATTCTTTTGGATTTTATGCAGAAGAAGGCCCACCCTCTGTAACCTTCACTCCCTCTAACAAGGGAGACAAGATGATAAAAAGTATATATTTCCCATCATTCTATCAACTAAGGTAGAAGTACGTTATGAAAAAAATACTGTTTAATACCTAGTTCCTAGGACTTTGCAGGATGTGGAGAAACAGAAGATGTATATGAAAACTCTAATGAACCAGAAATTAAATTCCCTAGCTATTTTCATATGCCTCTTGTTTGGAATCACAGTAGGATTACGAATTGAGTAAGACAACTAAATTTAACTCATCAGACCCTAGAACCAACTAGCCTTATGTTACTGCCTACCTGATATCCAAGTAGTGGAAGGACTTCTTTAATCACCATTTCAGTGGTGCTTCCCTTATTTATGCGTATTGAGACACAGGCCACTCCAACCCTGAGGATGTGAATAAAAGTTTATATACAAGATGGGAGAATCAAAGAAACAGAAACAATATTTTCTCATTCTCTACAATAAAACTATTTGTCAAGTTGTGAGATGTTTATCCTACCAGCTTATTAAATAAGTTGCTAAAGCTTAACACATATACCACATATATTTCCATATGTGAACGTATCATAGGGAAATGTCTATATGGACGTATTGTTATTTATTTGAACATAATATTTATTAATGTTATTGTGGCACCCACTGAAGTTTCTGTCTTGATAAATATCCTAATCATGAAGGGCCTTCAAGACTCCTCTGGTTTTGCTCTAAGCTATAGTATTATCCTCCCTTTCATTTTATTTGCAGCTGATTAAAATCTAGTTCTTTACTCACAGATTTGCTACCATCACCTATAATTACTGTCTGAGATTATATAATTGTCCATCAAGCAAACATGATTCTGGGAGGCAAACAGAGAGGGAGATGAGGGGGGGCTAGAAATGCAAAATATAACTAAAATAAATCATAAAAATAAAAGCCAGCAAAGTAAAAATAATGAATAATAATCATAAATAACAATGACATAATAATTGCTATTTAGGTTAAACTTTAGAACAGTTTTTAAAACAGTCTTCAAGTGCATATAATCACTGCCTGTTTTAAACTAACAGTTACTATTTCAGTGGTTAAAGCTAGTAAATAAATGAATATAGCATGACAATATATCTCATTATATATTTCATTTAAAACAAAGGGAGTTGTTACGTATCTCGACAGATGTTGCTGGAACAATGATACACACAGAATGCTAGCATTTCTCTTCCTTACTCTGAAAAACTGGCTAAAGAATTAAAAAAGTTTAAAGATTACAAAATGATGCAAAGATATAATATTGTTTTTATTTTAATAATTGCTGCTGCTTAAGATTCACTATCATCCAGCTATGGCATGAATACATATAGCTTTGCTTCTTTTCTTGTTCACCGATTATATACTGACAGTCTCATTTGCAACATGCAAAGTTAAGTGTTGTTGTTTTTCCACACCAGCGTAAACAGGTGCTAGCTAAATTTTAAAATGCTGGGAACTCTAATTGCTTTTTTTGCAGGAGACTCTTATTTTTCTTAAAAAATAATGTACTATTATAGAAAGCCAAGGGGCAGTGGGAAAATTATGTAACTGGTAAAAATGTGCAAGAGTTGTTGGTATTTTATCCGACAGATTATGATTCACTTGTCATATTTATGTCAGACTGAGTAATATAATTTAACAATTTATGGCACTTTAATTAATAGCACTCCAACTACATATTGTCCAAAACAAATACTCAATTGTTTTCAACACCTGCCTCCTAAATCAACTATACAACCATGCAATCAACCATACTTAGAGATTATCTGGCTTCCTTTTGAAATCAGAACGGTCCACCCCCTCAAATTATATCCTTTAAATTCATAATATTTTGCAAGATTACATGTTTCAATTCCATTGTCAGATATTTGGCATTCTATTAATAATTCCCAACAGGAATTGAACTTCCTTTCTTTTCTTGACAGAGAAATTCTCTTCAGCTAGATTGCTTTCTCATGTCTCTTCCTTGGATATCTGAAGTTAAAGCAAGGGATATAGATGTCACAACAATTTCTGATTACAGACTTATCTAATTTAGTGCTTTATTTGAATTTTTTAAAAAAGGAAATGTCCCTATTAAGGGTGCCGGTTTGGCTACAAAAGAAATATCTTATTCAAGAGATGTAAATCCTTAAAGGAGAGAGAGATTGATGAACTCTGTATGTATCCCATCCATCTATGAACTTTATGCCTCCAAAACAGAATTTTGTTAACAGTGAATTGGGCAACAATACTGTGAGAGGGAGCCAGGATGGTGCAGTGGTTAAAAGCAGTCACTGCAGGCTATTTCTGCTGACTGTCATCTGCCATCAGCCATCACAAGTTCAGCAGTTCGATTCTGACTGGCTCAAGGCTGACTCAGCCTTCCATCCTTTCGAGGTTGGTAAAATGAGAACCCAGATTGTTGGGGGCAATATGCTGATTTCTGTAAACCACTTAGAGAGTGCTGTAAAGCACTGTGAAGCGGTATATAAGTCTACGTCTAAATAATAATAACAATACTGTGAGAGAAGTCTCATAAGTTATTGGCTTTGAAACCAATAAAAAGCAGTAACGTGGTGATTGCTATCTATTGAGATACAAACGCAAAAGAATAAAGACATACCAAACCTACTGCAGGTGGTCCTCAACTTACAACCATTGGTTTAGTGACCTTCAAAATTACAACTGTGACTTATGACTGTTTTTCACACTTATGACCGTTGCAGCATCCCCATGGCCACATGACCAAAATTTAGATGCTCGGCAACCCCCGGGGTCACCTTTTCCGACCTTCTGACAAGCAAAGTCAATGGGGGAAGCCAGATTCACCTAACAACCTTGTTGCTCACTTAACAACTGCTGCGAATCACTTAACAACTGTGAAAAGAAAGGTTGTAAAGTGGAACAAACCTCACCTTACCACTGTCACGTTTAGCAAGGAAAATTTTGGGCTCAATTGAAGTCGCAAGTCAAGGACCATGTATAATCAACTTTTAAAATTTTTATTCTAAATTAAAAAAGATCCAGTCCTGTGGCAACAGAAAGCAAGGCAAATTGTCTTTCAGAAAGATCACATGTATGAGTTTATCATATTACTGGGACATCCTACTTAGGTAACTCCATACGAGATTCCTTCAAGTAATGTGATTATTTAATTATGTAATGCAATTAATTTCCAACCAGCTTAAAAGGAGGAGTGTGTGGCAATTTATGCTTCATAGACACTGGACAGTTCAGAGTCCATCTAATCAGTTATAATCATCTTGCTTTTGGAGACCCAACTGAGGAGGTAGAATATTTATTCATATGTCCTAGACTCTGCCCCAAATATGTACTTTGCCATATTTTGAGAATGGAATCAACAGGATATGATTAATATGATTCTGCATCAATAGCTAGGTGTTAAATTGTCAGTCCTTCCAGATATCCGGATCAGAGAACAGATCCTACCATATGAATAGAACTACTTTACTGAGATAGGCGCTATTGTAATTAATTCTTGAGAGTCTTCCCTTCTTCTCATACCTCAGGGAGATAGAGACAATCTAAGCAGCTTTTTTCATGCTCTCCTTGTTTCCTAGGACTTAAAAATATGTTTTTTGATTTCATAACTTCACTGCATATTTTCTCCAAGGTCTTCTCTGTGGCTGCCTGAATAAAAATGCATTTGTTCTTTTTCTGGCTACATCCCTAATTTTGAGATCAAGGACTATGGAATTTTAGATTGGCTAAAAGAATCAGCATACAACAATGGGAAGAGGAATCTGTACAGAGAGAGCTTGCTTAACAACCCTCATTGGGACCAATAACTCTGCCATTAAGCAGAGCAGTCCCCAAGTGGAAAAGCATGTGATTGTGATAGTGCTATATAGCTGGAAAGAGACGCGGGAACTTAAGTTTCATGCCTTCCGCTTTCGTTTTCTTCCTTACCACTTCCTTGCCCTTTGAAATGCTCAAGTACCCAGTTACCGTGCTGTAAACATCAAAAGCAAAAGATTTAGTCAGAGGATTGGTCAAAGGCTTTTTAGCTGACATTCCCCAAAACCTGACCCAAAGATATATAATGGTTGTAGCTTTACTGAACGTGACTTATGGGAGGGAAAGGCACTCTTTTTCCATTCCACCAAAGTGGGTCTACAAATCAATCTCGGTTTTGCTATTAATCATTTTTTTAATACATAGTTAAGCCATACCAAAAAAAAAAGACAAAGACATCCCAAATGGTGTTAAAATAATGCAATGTGATGACTATCTGGAGGTATTTAACTAACTCTTAAAAGTTGTTTATTTAGGTATAAGATTGGCACGACAGAATAAATATCCTCAGTACTTTGATATCATACCATCGTAGCTAGCAACTCCTGTCTGGCTTTATTAATACTTGGACTGGAGGCCAACAGGAAATGTCATCAAACAAGCTGCATGGAAATGTTCAGATAGTCCCTAGGCACACAGTTCCCAGCAAGGAAAACCTCAACTTTATCCTTCATATAAGACAGATGTATGAATTGGGAGAGATACCCTTCCATTCCCTGGTAAATACAGAAGCAGCTGCTAAAAGTAGAGATCTATACAGGAGGTGGACATGACTATAGTTTGTTGCTGCAAGGCATGGATGCCTTTGGAGATTAGCCTGAAGATTAGCAGCTGCTTTGAAAGCGGTTTGCCTGAAGAATTTAATCCATGTTATGTCTAGACAGGGCTTCTTTCTCTCTCTCTCTCTCTTTCCCTTCCCTGTCCGGTTCTCATGCATCATTTCCATTCAATAGTATTCTTCTCTTTCTTCTTTTCCCAGCACAGCTATTCCTTCAAGAACTGGTTTCAGATGAACTTAGCAACTCAAGGTTGACTTGACCATGCTACCTGTCTGCTGATGCTTTCTTTCCTTTCCTAGTTTAGGAGAAGGGCATCTCTTGGGATAAATCAATATGCAACAAGAGTCTTCCTATTTGGAATTTGCTGAGAGGGGAAAAAAGATGACTCACTTCAGCCAGCCAGGATAAATCTTTATGACTTCGTTCTCCTTAGGTCTGGCTCTGATAACCCAAGCCTCAGGAACTGCTTCTCGGAAGACAGACCCCTGCTGCATCTCTTCGGTTGCATCGTTCCTATTAATGATGTCGTCACAAAACAAGGCCTGCTGAGTGAATGTCTGCAGTTCGTAATCTTGTTGATCATCACTGATGTAGTATGCCCTCAGTGCAGCCTCCTACAACAGTAAATTCTTGTTTTTTTAAAAAAATCAAAAGAATATGCCTGAATGGAATGGTGACACAGCCCTCACTTATGTGTCAAATACACAGTTCCAATCAGCAGTTACATTCCTCTTCCTCCCCCAGAAGTTTCATGATAAGAATGAAAAAAAGTGTGCAATTCTAATCTTTCCTCAATATCCTATCATACATTATCATGTACCCCGATTAACAATGTACCCCGTCCTAGATTGTTCTTGAAAATGCTAAGTGGGATTAGACTCATTTAGCCCCAAGATGGGAGACTACTCAGTCATTCCAAGCACTCAGAATAGATTGAAAAATTCCAAAAGAAGACAAGAGAAATCTATTTTCCTAAACTTACTAAGAAATCAACATGGACATGTTCAGTCATCAAGCTCAAGTTGGTATAGTGACAACTGGTAGCCAGATGGCCCCTCCCATTAAGTAGATTAATCTAATAACTTTGAAATGTTCCCTACTAAAGTCAATTAAAATTCAAAATACGAGTAGCAGCATTATGCATTATGCACATAGCAAAGACTGTAACATATACTGAAAATTAATATAAAACTTAGAACATATATCTAGGTCAGTACTATACCAGCTACTAGTTACTTTCTCACTGGTTTGCAATAAAATAAATAACTCTCTCTTACAAACACAATTAAATTCTTCAGCATTTTCAATAAACAGGGAACTCAATTTGATTTGTTGGCATTCTTACCACAACTTCTTCATTTTTTGCAATCCTTGGAACTGTAATAAGACGATACTGATTACGTTTTACTGCGTCATTCCCATCGTATATTTTTAATATTTGTTTACCTAAAACAAAAACAAGCATTCTAACATGTAACACAAGAAATACAGTTAAGTAGCATGCACCTCCAAATTGCTAAGGTGTTCGAAAGGCAATTCTTAATTGCAATATTAATGGATCGTGATTACATTTCTATTATTTACATTGATCAAAGCGGCTTCGTCAAGTAACATCTGATGTATAAGAAATAAGCAAGGATTTCTCAGACACATTCTGAAAACATTTTCTCTTCTATTCATGAGCTATCAGACTGTACCAGATGTACAGATACCAGGAGTACCGATAACCACATGAGTTCTCTTTTGCTACAGCTCCTTAATCAGAGGCTGGATACTCATCAGTAAGATACTCTAGTCAAGGTCAATGATTCTCAACCTTGGCAACATTAAGGCATGTGAACTTCAATTCCCAGAATTCTGGGAGTTGAAGTCCATATGTCTTAAGTTTCCCATTGAGAAACAAAGCTCTAATGAATCATGCACTGATCAGGGAATCAGACAAAATCATGTTTAAGACCTAACAGCTTTTTAATCAGAAGCTAGACAGTCATCAGTAAGAAGTCTTCTAGTGCAGTGTTTCTCAACCTTGGGAATTTTAAGACATGTGGACTTAAAGACAGGTGGTTTCCATGATTCTAAAACCTTAGAAATTGCAATTCCAATCCTGGAAGCTTAAACAAAATCCCGACCCAAACAGGTTTTGAGAACGAATGTTAATTATTCCAAACCATGATTCATGACTGCACAACAATGCCATCTTTTGTAGCAGCAGCATCAACAGCAGTAGCACTTAGACTTATACACCGCCCCTTGGGCTATACAGCACTCTCTGGGCAGTTTACAGAATCAGCATACAGGTAGTCCTTGACTTATGACCAATTGAGTCCAACATTTATGTTGTTAAGTGAGACACTTGTTAACTGAGTTTTGCCCCATTTTACAATCTTTTTTTGCTACAGTTGTTAAGGGAATGACTGCATTTGTTCAATTAGTAACAAGGCTGTTAGGTGAATCTGGCTTTCTCATTGACCTTGCTTGTCAGAAGGTGTAAAAGGTGATCACATGATCCTGGAACACTGCAACCGTCATAAATATGAGTCGGTTCTCAATTTTGATCACATGACCATGGAGATGCTGTAATGGTTGTTGAGTGTGAAAAACGGTCATAAGTCATTTTTTTCAGTGATGATTTTGTAAGTCGAAGACTTGTCTCCAACAATCTGGCTCCATATTTTACTAACCTCAGAAGGATGAAAGGCTGAGTCAATCTTGAGCCGGTCAGGATTGAACTCCAGACTGTGAGCAGAGTCAGCCTACAATACTGCATTCTAACCACTGCACCACCAGGGTTCATAAGTATAAAGCATCAGTGTCATAATACTAAACTTCATTTCTACATAAGCCTCCATTCAAATGGTCTATAAAATCTAGACTTGCTTAAGAAAAGAGGTTTCACTTCCATAGCCATACCACTTTCCGTTTATAAACAATATTTGATACATTTTCATCATCCTAAGGCAGTAATAATTTTGTTATTACACAGTAAAAAAAGAGTCATAATTTTAAAAAGCATGTAAAATGGACAAAACCAATACGATCTACAGCACTTCTTACTATGAACTCTATTTTATCGCTTAGGAAACAAAGTTAATGAGGCCCCAAGGGAAAAAGAAACATTAATACACATAAAATAAGCCTCCAAAAATGTAATTTAAAATGTTTGCATAGTTTGGAATTCTCTGAAAACAAAAACGTATAGAATTTAAAAACTAAAACCAATTTACATCTGCACAAAACGTTGTTCATATAAAAACGAAACAAAATAAAAACATACTGTGAATCAGTAATAAAAATGTTGAATAAAGTCTTTCTTAATAGGAATACTAGTTTCACAATGTTTTAAACCTCAAGTCCATGAGATTCTGTTACTTTATATCCTACTTCTGAAAATATTTTTAAAAAATCTGTATACTAAATCCTGCTAAATATTCAATATATCCTGAATATTTAATCATAACAGTATTGGAAAGGTCTTAAAAACATGAGGGTTAAGTAGTTGCTTTTTAAATATAAATTGTCAGAGTACAATCTGATTTCATAAAATCAGACTTTTCCCATAATTAAGATAGCTTTAGATTTGTATTTCAACCCAAAAATCTACAGTTAATTTCAGAAGGAAGAACAACACTCTCCAAAATCCAGAGGCTTACAAATTTAGAAAGAATATCATCTAACCTTATAATTATCCCAGATCTCATAAACCCTGATTTAGGAACATCTATTTAATTCAGTCAAATTTCATTCAGAGAACACACATGGTAGCAAACAGGGCCATTCTACTTGGAATATTTTGGATTTAACTTCAAGCAATGCTTCAGAATCCATGGAAGCACATGGTATCTCCCATGCTCTAGCAGAAAATATTTCATGTGGAGGAGGGATAGTTGTTTGGAATGGAAAACACCACATATTCTAGCGTGGGAAGAAAAGATGATCCTTCAAATATTTTATCTTCAGCATGAAATGCTCAGGGGATTTTTTCCCCGCATTTTGTTCATGAAAAAATTCTGAAATCAACAGGAAGGCTATTGGAGAAAAGAAAATGTGATCCCCATCCTTAAATCAAGGTCTCCCTAATGCAAGTGTTTTAAACCATTCTCTTAAACTTGCCAATGCAAAAGGCTAATAATAAAAAGCTAATATTTCAAAGAAGCTGCATGGCAGACACTTTAAACAGCTGAATCAAACAAACAGCTTGGATTAATCACTGTTTAATAATAATATTGTCAATTACAGCAAGAGCTGGCTAGCTGTCAGCTGCATTCGTAGGCCAGACGAAGGAATCAGCTCCAAGAAAGGCTAAAACCTTCACTAAGGTTGGCTATAATAACAAAGTCTAATAAGTCAGAAGTCTCCTTCTTATATTTCAGTGAATCAAGGAGGACTGTGCCTGAACAACTTCCAAATGTTATCTCATTGTTTAGATTTTAAAAGGTGCTTAATTCCCTGTTGCCCAGTTAAAGGTTTCTACATATTTCTGCAAAGTCATCTTCCTGACTGTCTATATTAACTTCTTGACACTCCTTTAGACCAAGGTTTCCCAATCTCGACAACTTTAAGGCGGGTGGACTTCAACTCCTAGAATTCCCCAGCCAGCCATGCAGCCTGCGCCTTAAAGTTGTCAAGATTGCTTTAGACTGAACATTTTGCACAGGAAAACTGTACACAAGTAGCCCTCGACTTACAATGGTTTGTTTAGTGACCATTCAAGGTTACAACGGCATCAGAAAAAGAAACTTATGCCCCTTTTTCACATTTATGATCACTGCAGCATCCCCACAGTTACATGATCAAAATTTGGATGCTTGGCAACTGACTCACGGTTGCAGTGTCCTGAGATCATGTGATCCCCCTTTTGTGGCCTTCTTACAAGCCAGGTCAATGGGGAAACCAGATTCACTGAACAATGGGGAAACCAGATTCATAACTTAACAACTGCAGTGATTCACTTAACAACTGTGGCAAAAAGGTCATAAAGTGGGGCAAAATTAACTTAATAAATGTTTCACTTAACAACAATCAATTTGGGGCTCAATTGTAGCCATAAGTTGCATTGTCTGTGTATAAACTTTTGTGCTCTGGAGAGAATCTCTACTTCGAATCAAAAGCCACTTACTCGAATCTGCTGAAACCTGGGGTTCTTTTAATGATGATTGCGTTGAGCTATCAACATCATCATCGTCATCTGTAAAAAGAAAAATTGAGAAAGGCATTTTACATGGAGGCTGCATCATTATTTTAAAGGCACTACAATATTCAGGGGGAGAAATGATTCCCGATAATGCTCTTCTTGCATCAACATAATCCGTTGCATAATGGAAAGTGCTGAAATGAGGATACTAATGATATTTATGCCCTTGGTGGATTAAAAAACCCCATAGCCACAATGATACTCTCTCAGAGATGTGCAAACTTCATTAACCCTGGAACATTCTGTTCCTGGATCAAAGAATCTGGCACAAATTTATTACACTATTTATTATTTTTATGAAGAAGAAAAATGATATTGCAACAACCTGCAGTCAGCTTCCTATTGGGGCTCCTGCATCCAAGGAGAAACTTAAAACATGTATTTTAAGTTTCTCCTTGAATGCAGGAGCCGCAAACATGTATTTTGGGTTAGGCAGCTGATGTCAGGCGCAAAAGACCAGGATCACGGGTGAAGTTCCAATTAAACTGGGCTTTTTTTTACCACTCATGCCTATGTATAAGAATTTATTCAACCAGCATTTAACCCTACTTCATGCTAAATACGGAATACGGGAGTGGTTGGACTTGGTCTATTTGTGCCTACGTAGTGACTCTAGGCCAGTGGTCGCCAACCTTTTTGACCTAGGGGACCAGCAAATTCATAATGTGAAATCCCGAGGACCACCAACATGAATTTTTTAAAAAGATAAAAAATATAAATATATAAATTTATAATATATAATAAATACAAAGATATTTAAAAGGATAAAGCGCCTCCAGAGATGGGCTACAGAAAAGAGAAAGGAGACATCAGAGGCTACCTGCCCAGGCAAAAATGAGTAGGAGAAAGAAGCCGGGACAGGGCGAAGGGATGTTGGAGTTGCCCCCAAAGGGGACCTCCTGGAACTCTGAATTGAGGAGGGAAGGAAGGGGCAGAAGTGTCCAGAAGAAGCGCAGAAGGGCTCTTTGGAAACCCTTCCCCAAAAGGGAATCCCTTTTACACTTTTAATATTAAGTGGCTGCAGGCCACGCTCACCTGTAGTCACTTAAAATTAATTTTTAATTAGTTCAAGTCCGAGCCCCTTGCGACCCACCAAAATCTTGCCACAGCTCACAGGTTGGTGACCGCTTCTCATAGCTGATGGCCAAAGCTGAGACCATCAATTGGTTTAGCTCCTCATAGAACAGAGTTCCCATAAAGGAGAAAGGGCTCTAACACACCCAGAGGAGACGTGTTAAATTCTGGGGATTCTAGGAAGAAAAATTGAGAGCAAACAGGAACGAAGAAGCAACGGTTTGCAACCTAGAGGGACTCAAGCAGTGATGCCTGTTGACGATTGGCTGGTGATAAAAGAGAAAAGGTGGCTTATTAATCTGCAGTCAGTTGGGAAATGCTTTATTTTTAGCTTAAGGAATATAAAGAGGTGGATGACAACCTGGGGAAAGACTCACCAAAAATCTAAAAAGGAAGTGATAGCACAGGACATCTTGGCTTTTTATTTAATTTTTTAAATTAAACAATTACATTTAATTGGCATGCCA
This sequence comes from Pareas carinatus, assembly GCA_032468095.1. Lineage (NCBI taxonomy): Eukaryota > Metazoa > Chordata > Lepidosauria > Squamata > Pareidae > Pareas > Pareas carinatus. The sequence continues at coordinate 23,936 of JANHFO010008437.1, read as the reverse complement.
ATTTGGTATAAGTGATTAAGACATCAGGCTAGAAACTGGGAGACTGTAAATTCTTGGCCTTGGGTACAAAGCCATCTGGGTAACCTTGGGCCAGTCACTCTCTTTCAACCCTGAGAAGGAGGCAATGGAAAACCACTTCTTAAGAACCTTACTTATGAAAATTGCAGGAGCCGTTCCAGGAAATCTCTTGAGAATCAGACACAACTGATTGGGAGGAGAAATGTTTTTTAAATATGCCATCCAAAGACATCTTTGTGAGATTGGCAACTATATAAATTTGCTAAACAAAATAAATACATTTTACTGAAAATGAAAATATAAGATCTACTGTAGAGGGCAGCAAAATATTGCTGTAGACTCTGAACAGTGTTTCTTCAGGATAACCCAAGGAAATAAATCACAGAGTATAAAAAGGTTTGCATATTTGTCCGATCACCAAATCTATCCCATGTTGTGCTACAATGGCCTCTTTTTTCTCACTACAAATATGTAACTGGTGTTGGCTAGGAATTGTGGAAACTATAGTTTCAATCTATGTGTAAGCCATCAGGGAAGGAAGCCTGCACTATGCAATTTTTGAAAAGCTAAGAATTTAAATTTTAATAATGGTTTACTACTCTGCCGAGATATTAGTTTAGTTTGTTGTCATCATCTTCTTTTTCCAGCAAAGGATTAAAGAGCTTTCTTATATTTAGTAAGTTCAAAATAAACCCCAAAAACCACAGTTTCCTGCTATTTTGAACAGGGTATGCCATTTCAACTCATTTTTTTAAAAAACCTACAAACTTGTCAATGTTTCTAACTCTTAGAAGAAAAATAATCCCCAAATCATTTGCCAGAACACCAATTTACATTGGTGATAACATATTATAGGCAGTCCTCATTTTGTAACCACCATGCAAAGGTGATGAAAAAGCAACTTTGCAACCAGCACCCACATTTACTGCCTTAGTAAGCCTGTAAAGCAATGGAAATCTGAGGTAAAATCATAAAAACAGTAATGGTTCCACTTATTGCTTTGCTTAATGATCGAGTTGCCTGTTCCAATTAAACAAGGACTACCTGCAGTAGACCAAATCAAGCCATAACAATGTTTAACAGTAACTTATAATGGTGTGAATACAAAAGAAAGTGAAAACAAAGGGAGAGAGTGAAAAGAATTGTAGTGAAACAGTTTAACATGACCCATTCTGAGCTTTACCTGGCTCGGCTTGTAAGCTTTCTGATATTCGAAAACAGTGCATTTTACTGAAGTTCCGAGAAAATAATCTCACACAACTGGGGGGAAGAATCATGTTTCTTAATCTGCCAAAAGTACACTCTGGAGGCACAATCACACAGCAAGCAGCATGAGCCTACAGAAAAAAAGAACAAGTTGTTAAGAAGGTGTTTTGGATGACCAAGAGGTTGCAGCATTACATTCTGTCAGTTTGTGATATTCTACATTGGCAGCGATAAAACAGCTGATAGAAACAGTGGGTATTTTGGACAAAGTTAATGCTGAGAATATTTATATTTTCAGCGCTATATTATTCAGCATTCTTTTAGCCCTAACAACAGACACTATTAATTTCTCACAAATCCAAATCCATATGTCAACTTTGATAAATTATGTGGGTGTCTACATATCCACAACTACAAACTGTTTTAATGGAGGAAGAAAGTTCATATTTAGGAAAATCAGATTCCCCTTACAAAGAATGGGAAAATTAGCGGGGGGGGGGGCTTGGTGGTGTAGGAGCTTGCTTGTTTTATTGCAGACGTTTCATTATCCAAACTCGGTAACATCATCAGTGCTAGCAAGGAGTGTTTGAACACAAGAATGTTTCCATTCTTTTATACAATAAATACTGACATCAGAAATACCAGCTAATATTTACCTGTTCTTTTAAGTTTACCCTTACTCTTTAGTTCTATTCCACGATCTCAGGCCGCTTTTGTGTGTGTCTGTGTGTCTTCAAGTCGGTCTTGACTCCTGGCAACAATTGGACAAGTCCCTACAGGTCTTTTGGGAGCATTTTTAAAGTGCTTTCTTCCTGTGGCAGAGAGGGAGTGACTGGCCCAAAGGCACCCAGCCAGCTTTGTGCGTAAGGCAGGATTGGAACTCACTGTTTCCTGGTTTCTAACCTGTTCCTTTATCCATTACACCAAACCAACTCACTTAGTCTCGCTTACTTTCTTAAAACTTCAGTTTATTTATTTAATATCCTTGCTTTATTATTTTTATAAACAACATAAAGTGGTGAGCATATCTAAAGCTCCTTCTTCCTGCTATTTTTCCTACAACAACCCTGTGAGGTGATTTAGGCTGAGAGAGAACAGCTGGCCCAAGGTCACCCAGTTAGTTTTCATAGCTAAGGCTGAATTTGAACTCACAGTCTCCCAGTTTCTAGCCTGGTGCCTTAATTACTAGACCAAACTTGCTCCCTCCTTCCCATGTATAACTAGCAGAATCTTTACCATCTGAAGAGATTTATTAACCAGAGACACAGATATACACGCACAGCAGACTAATAATTCTGAAGCCTTTTCGATTTAATAAGTAGCCAATAGAACATCCAGGAATTTGAGATTGCTGATTGTTAGAATGTTTTCTATCTAGTTTGCTGATTAAGATAAAAGATTAACCACATGTCTTCTCTTTCTTGATCTCCACAGTACAAAAAATATTTTGTGCGTCTGGATGGTTTCTAGTTCTGTCAGTAGAATAGAAAAATAGTACTTCCAAATTTAATTCAGGTGAAACTTTAATAGTCTGCCTTTAAAAGTAAACCTGAAAAGGGATAAGGCACATATGTCCTTGGTTAATGATGGTAACTGGGGCAGGAATTTCTGTTGCTAAGCAATGCGATTCTAAAGTGCAACATCATGTGCCTGGGATGCTAAGCGACAACAGTCCTGGCAAGCCTCAGTTACCATTGTTAGGTGAATTACTGCAGGTCATTAAGTTAGGACCTCACAAGACCACAATGACTTCCAACTCCCTGTTGATTTTGCATGTAGGGAGCCAGCAAGTAAGGTTGCAAATCTTTATTATACGATCATGGAAACCCAGGCTGGTAGTTGAATGATCGAATTGCAGGCCCATGACCCTTGAGCACTGCAACAGCCAGAACTTTAAGGATTGATCGTAAGTACCACTCCTTCAGTATTTTTGTAACTTTGAACAGTTGTTGAATCAGTGGTTGTTAACTGAGGATCACCTATATGCTGAACCCTTGCTGAAAGTTCCTAATACACTTTTCTCTCAGCTACAGAAATATCCATAGCGTGGTCAAAAGGACCAATATGGTGGTCATAAAAACAGGCAAACTGATCAAGTTCAATTACATCATTGTGGTCGCCATCTTGACTTCTTTGAGCATGCTCAGTGGTCACCTCTGCTCACTAGGCTTTAATGATGGAAATAATCATAAGTATATGATTATACTTGATAGGTATATGATATGATATAAGAAATAATCTCTACCTCCAACCAAATCTACTTAATGCCGCTTGCTATTCAGAAGACACAAATGTTTTTGCTTTGAAGGCTAAACCTTTTAATCTCTAACTTTATGCTGTACAAATACCTTCTATTTGTTTAAACAGCTATTTTTTATTATTAATATAGGGACCATCCCAAGGTTTATGCCAGTTTCTCAGAGGAGATGCTTTGTGGTTTAATGTACATTTTCATATTTCATACAAACAGTTATTGTAAAGATCTTTTGGAGAACAACTTTCCTTTCTTTGTATATATTTATTCTATATTTCCTGGGAGACTTGTCTAAACCTTAATATACTTACCAGGATGCCACACCATTCACATCTCATACCCGAGAGCACATCAGAAGAGCCACAGGTTTTCTTACAGACTTTGCAACGTGAGCCTGACGGAAGGTTTCCCTCCCTCCAGTGATGATGGTACATATCCTATAATGAGAAGCAGAATCATAAGAATTATGTGGGGAAATATCCAAAAGCTACCCAACAGACCATACTGGAAAATATTTTTTAAAAGTATCTCAGAAAGGAGCAGAAGCAAATTATTTCTGTGTTGCTGTAAAGAAAACACAATAGATAGGCAGTCATCAAGAGTTAAGTCAAGTTTGAGTCAAAAGCAGCTTTACTTTTTTCACCAGAGTAACCACCCACGGTCACTGGGCATTAAGCAGTATAGGTAGTACTATGACATACGCCATTCAAATTGAGGTTTGAATCACCATTCAAATTGAGGCACTTTTCATGTTTTACAAGGTTTGAAATTCCTTCGGCAAAGAAATCTCCCTCATGGGAATGAAGCCACCCTGTAACATCATTGTAAAGCACATTGTCATCATCGAAGCAGTGCGATGCAAGCATCGGGGCATGCTGCTTTCTGGTGTGATGTTGGTTCACTATAATGCTCACCTGCACACCACTAGACACACCCAAGAGCAGTTCCATTGGGATGCTTTTGATCATCCACCCTATAGCTCAGATTTGGTGACAAGCAACTACCACCTCTTCTGGCTTCATTCTCAGGAGGGAGATTTCTTTGCAGAAGGAATTTCAAACTGTGTAAGACATTATGACAAGTGTCTCAATTTGAATGGTGATTATGTCAAAAAGTAATGTAATAGTGTAGTTTTCTAATGTGTATAATAAACATTCTGTATCTGCAAGTGCCTGTCATTGATAACCAAATGGAGAGTTTTTTTCAAGTTGCCCTCGTATTTTGTCACATTTGACGAATCTAAGATCATACAGAAAGTCAAGAAAAATATACTTTCAGAAATCTTAATGACTATATTGAACAGCCAGGTATTCATCTATGTGTTAAAGACTTTGAAAATTTTGTTTGATGTATCTCTAAATTAAATTTACTTCCCATTTTATTCAAAGCAAACCCAAGTGATTATGGAAAAGGATTGCTCATAGCCTCAATTTCTTTGAAATGAATTGAATTCAGCGATTCCTTCATAAGTTGACAGGATCTCATCGATAATGGTCATTAATAAATAAAATAAAATAAATGCATGTCTCCTTCATTTAGAATCTGGTGAATCTCTTCAGTATTGTGTAGAACTCTTATATTAAGTATATTTAATTTTAAAAAACTTAATAAGCCCCGGATGAGGTTGGGAAATGAATTTGATGAACTTCACTGAAGCTCTCTGTGATATTGAATTAACAGTGAAGGCAATCCCCAAGCGGCACTAAATTCTAAGCTTTCACTGCATTATGCAGTGAATACTTGATTTAATGCACCATACATGAGCTGGCTGGCATGTTTGCTCTTCCTACATATTCATTAAAGACAAAGCATGTAATTTGTATTGATTTATACTATTTTCAGAATAGCATAAATGGAGGAGAATGGTATAATTTATCTTATCTGATTAATGATTAAGGACTTTGAGCAATGCAAAGAAGGAAAATTAATATGAGTTTTTTGCATTTTGGTTTAATTATTACATTCAGATTGCTTCAGTAGAACATTTCTGCTACTTCAAAAGGATGATTGGATGGAAGTTCTGTCTATTGCATCTGAAATCTACTAAAAAAGGATCTGTTAAAACAAACTATCATTGAATAGATTTTAACTTAGATTTTTGGCAACAAGGTATTCAACCAAATTGGTTACCAATTTAATAGCAATGTTCTACTAGTTATTTCCTTTGGTCAAAAGTTTCCAATATATTTTGGCAATATTGCTCTATTACTTATCCATTTATTTATTCATCAAGTTTCTATGTAGCCCATCACACTTGTATGACCCTGAATACAAATTCATTTAATTTTTGTTGTTATCTACCAAATTTGTTTTACTGAAAAACTAGGATACATTTTTCATTGGATCAGCAATATTTAAAGGCATGGGAAATTTATTCAGCTGAAAAAGTAATACAACAACAAAGAACTTGGGAAAGTCATCACCATTAATTATCTATATTAATTATATTTTACAACAGTACTTAACCTTTATGTGTATGTATACATACAGTATATTCGCTTATACACACACGTTCACATACACAGTCACAGGTAATTTTTCATTTTTTCTGTTTTGCTTTTGTTTAGGTTTTCCTTCTATCACTGCATACTGTTGATAACATTTAATGTTTTGCTACTTCGGTAAAAATGCAAAAATGTAACTAACTAAAATTATACTTACATGATTTTGGTGACTGTCCTGATGGCATTGACGACAATCACTGCAGGCAAAAGGGGCACAGTCTGTGTGTACATGTATTTCACACACTGAAATAAATAGCAAAAAACAAAATGAACTTCCCTCTGCATCTGTTTACCCACGTACATCTTTATATTTACTTCTTTCTAGGATAACCTTTAAAAATGATTATAGCTGTTTTATCGTTGCAGAATTAGTAAGTAAAGCATTCTGAATACAAATTTAAAAGTTATTTAAATCAGGTTAACTGCTGAACACCTAATTTTCACAGAGATGTCTAAAGTAGCATGGCTGCATTGCTATCACTTATCCTTATTATTATTATTAGCACTTATCGCTCTTATTATCTTTACTCTCCCTCCCTTATTGGTATTATGGCAATAGAATCAGAATCAGAGTCAGAATTTATTTTGCCAAGTGTATCATGGCATACAATGGGTTTGTCTCCGGTGTGCATGCTCTATGTAGCAATAGTACTTAGACTCATATATAGCGCTTTACAGCCCCTCTTTAAGTGGTTTACAGAATCAGCACAACACAACAATCTGAGCCCTCATTTTACCAACCTTGGAAGGATCTAAGGCTGAGTCAACCCTGAGCTGGTCAGGATCGAACTCTAGACGGTGGGCAGAGTTTGCCTGCAATACTGCATTCTAACCACTGCACCATCACAGCTCTCATGATGACAATTCTGTTGCTTGGTATATACACTGAAATTTCTGCACCAGAGACGACTTCGTTGTGTCTAATACCACTTGACCAAATAAAGAATTCTAATTCTTATATATGACATAAACATAAGTTCCCCATTCAGTGGTGAATGCCATGAAACACAAGGGGATATGTTTCATTGACAAACACAATTCCACTCCAAAGGAGAATACAGGTTTTCTTTTGATTTTTTTCCCCAGGTGTTCAGACTTTCTTTAAAGATCAAACAAGCACTCATATATTTTCTTTTCATAAAAAAATATAGATCATTATCAGGAGAAAAAAGAGTTAACAGTGAAATTAAACAGAGGCTGACTAGTAGTATGATCTATTCATTTTGGATCTTACCTTCACAGCGAAATGCTGGACTTTCCAACTGCTTTCTGCACACAGAACAGAATTTTCTCTTGTAATGCCCTATAGGTCCTAAACAATGTGCAACTGGAACCTGAAGGGAAAAATATGGATTAACTACATATTGCACAGGCAGTTTTTATGTTGCATATACATTTTAATTGCTATGCATTTGGTTAATGCCCAATCAGAAGCCAAGGCCCCATTTTTCCATGAGTGTATAAACACTACATGCAGAAGAAGCCAAGGTATCTATGTGGCTGCTAACAGTCAATACCAACTTGCTAGCACATAATCAACCAATAACTATTATATTAATTTTGTCCCATTAAGAAACATGATTAATTCTGTTTATTGTTTGAAATATTGAAAATATGAACTATGCATCATAAACAAATCCTATTTATCACACAAGATGATTTACAAGAAAGCAGGGAAGAAGCTTGGAACTACAAATCCATGACAAAAGTCAAGGAAATTCAGTAGAAAAAGTCCAAAATTAAGACTACCTCAAATTCAATCAGATTCCATAGCCAAGGATTTTAGAAATTGAGGTTGCTGCCTTGGGAAATGTAAGTACTCAACAATAAGTAATGATACCGCAGAGTCAATGCTATAGTGAGCTATAATTAGTTTTCCATCTACCCGTACTTTCCCTTCTTCAGTCAGGCCAAATCTGGAGGAAGCAAAGATTGTTGACCAGGTGCAGATCTTATACAATCTTCTCCACAAAGGTTTTATGCAAGGGAAATTCTTACTGGGCTGATTTGATTTCTCTTGTTTTTTTCTGACTGCCCCGATCCACAATGACAATTATACTGTGAATTGGGAGATAGCCCTGCTATTTTGTATATGCACTCATCACTCAAAATGTAAATTTATCCTTGGCTGTAAAATGTTACCAAATTGACTTAAGTCTTTTGCATGACATCATTAATGTCTATAATTGAGACATCTGTTTGAATTTCCAATTTCTTGACTTGGGTGAATATAATCCTATGTTCACCTTATTTCTGCTTTTAAACCAGCTAATTTGGAAGTCACCTGAGGTGAGATGGGTAATGTAGAAATTTAATACATAAATAAAATAATTTTTATTGTTGGAGTTTAAAGTAGAACATTCTGAAATTAGGTTGTATACTATATATTGTACAAGGTACCTGAAGATAGCATCTATAGATTTGCATTCTTTATAAATATTTAATAATGACATTACTACTATTGGCACTGGTGCATTTTGAGAGGATGGGTTATATATTGATTTCTTCACTTATTAGAATTACATTCTGCTTTCCCCAAAGCTGTGCAAAACATCCCACACAGTTTTACTATCCATTGTTATTTGCATGATGCTTTGTGAGGTTGGTGAAGCCTAAGGTCAATCAGTGACTCATATAAATCAGAGGTCTCCAACCTTGGTCCCTTGGCTGGCTAAGGAATTCTGGGGATTGAAGTCCACAAGCCTTAAGGTTGGAGACCTCTGATATAAATTATCTAATTATAAAGCAACTACATATACCAGAAGGAAAGAGAAAAAATGAAAAGTAGTCTAGAAAATGCCAACTTCATCTTTTAGGACAGCTTGCTATATTTCCTTTTATGTAGTTCATCACAGGATCAAAAATTAACTAAAATATCACAAAGTAATAGCAGGCCAGTTATGAACAAAGGGTACTATTCTTCCTGATGGTAAATGTACTATACATCAATGCAGGAATTATATGGCGGAGAGAAAACGTTGGGGATATGCAATTCAAATTATTCACTGAATGCCACAGAGCAACAATACCAATGACAACAGCTTGCTTTGAAACCATAAATGAAAACTGCCTTCTGACTACCATTGGGATGTGAAGCCTAGGTGATGATATACGAGACAAGGATGAAAGCAACTGAATGAAAGTAGGTGGTAAAACAATTTACTGAGTCTCTTCCATGCATTAAGAATAAACAAAACTATGTTACTGGTCTATTTATTTCTGTATTGCTTCAATTTGCACATCTCTCCATTTCCCGGGACTCCCAAAAATTTGGATTACGTACAATAGGTGTAAAACTGGAAGAACACAGTAACAAATTGTCATCAATCCTCACCACTAAGGGAAAATATTCTTTTTCAATCATTTCTAAATGTCTTCTTAAAGAACTGTGTCTTCAAGAATCCATAATTTTGAAACTGCAACAGGGAGAGGTAGCTGTATGTAACAGTCCCATACCTAAGTCTGAATCTTGACTGGAAGATGTCCAGTTAATATGCTCCTGGAAAGTTCTCTGAAGTTGCTGGACAATCAACTTCTCTATCACCTTCTGCAAAAAGGGAAGATTGGAAATTGAATAGCAATTGTCCAGGATCATCGGATCTAGTAATGGAAGTTTGATAAAGAGGAAGCCTACTGCTTCCTTTAGAAATGGCAGGACCATCCCCTCTCTCAAAGAGGAATTATCACTGCCAAGACCAAACATTATCTCCTGGAAGCCTTAGTCAATCTCGTGCAATAGAGATTTTAAACAAAGATGGCAAAATTAACAGCTGCACAAATCCTGACCACTTCCTCAGTTTCAACAGGAACAAACTCCTCCCTAATAACCAAGTCAGATCCTGTTCCAGTCATCTCTTCAAGACTGCTTGAAGGCTACAGTTCAATTTGGTACAAATCTAATTGACTTTCAGATACATTGCCAATTTCTCAGTGATCTTGTAGATAGACATAACAGATATCTCCTACCAGGAAGGGTCAGGTCACTTGAAAGAAGACCACCAGGTAGCTATCTCTGGACAAAATAAGAGCACAGAAATCTTACCACCACAAAGTAGGTCCTAATAGCAGTTCCAATCAATACTGGATCTAATTCTCTCCTCATTGGTCTCCAGTAATACTCCAGGTATATCTCTTATCTCCCTCAACTCCCTTGTAAACCAAGGAGAGTCCCAGGATCCCTGAATAAGGAGAGGCTGCTTGGGTGTGATCCATTCCAGAGGCCCTGCTGCTCTCATTCCAGGCAGCCACTAGGATTTCAGTTGAACCATTCAGCAGATCTTCAAGAACAACCAAGGTTCCTTCTGGAACCCAATTGGGTTTATCAGACATTTGGCCAGACCAATTTAATATTTCCCACCTCCCTGCATTGGAAAGAACTGCAGGACCATCATAAAGTGTCCTGACATGACCTATATATTATTGATATAAATAGAGTGTCAATAACAAATGTACACTGGCATCGTAGATCCACTGCTGGAATCTGGAACTTCATTTTCAACCTTCCAAAGGGAAAGAATCGTATCAGATCTATGCAAATGCAATTATTCTGTAAGAGCTATCCCGTTTCCAGAAATTGAAAGTCTATGATTCATCATCCTTATTCACTAGACCAGAGGCTTTCAACCTGTGGTCTGTGGACCCCTTGGCAAGTTCGCAGACAGGTCAAGAAAAATCTGGAAAAATAATATTAATTGTCGATGAGTAATTAGTTGAATTTGTGAGAATGGGGTCCGCCATGTAGCAACGACATGTTTTGGGGTCCGCATCTTGAAAAAGGTTGGAAACGTTTGCACTAGACTATGGCCAAGGCTTATGAATTTTGCAGCCTTGCATCACTTGGTGAGCCATGTCTAATCCCCTCAGGTGAAACCAGAAAAGAAAGCTGAGCTTGCTGGGTACACAATAAGTTTTTTTAAAATCGTACTTGTGTTAAGGTAGAACAACAACAACGTTCTGTTAGTGCATTTAAAAAAAATCAGGGAAAAAATTTGAAAGCCTCTCTACAAGACTCCGTCAAGAAAGAAATCTCCCTTTAAGGAGATACATAAATGAAGTTGCAGTTGAAGGATGCAGTTTTGCACTGCAGAAAGGCAAAAGGGCAGCAAAGAAAAATACAGCTGAGAAAGAAAGGCAGTGTCCCATTTCCAAGCAGCATATTTCCACCACTGGAAGATAAGGATGGGATAGTGCCAGCCATATCTGACCTAATAACCCATGCATAAAAAGTCTCTCTGTTGCACAAGCATTGCAAAAGAAATGTTCTCCCTATTTAACGCAATCCGATGACGCAATTTCTATTGACTAGGTTCCCTTCTCTGCAAGATGGCAATAATCAGAGCCTTCTGTTGACTCTCTTGTGAATGGACAAAAATAGCTCTGCATCAAGATATGCATATTACCACACATTCTGAGAAAATGTGTAGAAGGATCCAATTTTAACAGCTTGATTTAATCCCTTCTTCACCCCCTTTGCTACATTCGTCTTTGAGATTAATCGTACTTCCGCCACTCCATAAAGCCTCAATTATTCTTGTACTTAAGCATAACTATAGACAAGTAGCTGCTTTAATACTACAAGTAATGTCATTTTTTGGTTCTCATTTATTATTGAAACCCCTTTCTAGAACAGCCTTTATAATCCATTAAGATCACTTTGCAAAGATAACGTAATCTCATCCTTGCCTATGCTTTAAAGCCATGTAATTGTCCTTAATACACCGAATCACATCCTCACACATGTACTTATTATTGGAATTTCACTCCATTATCCTAAAATCCTTAAATTATCAGAGACATAAGCTAGAAGGACTTCAAAGCTTTCACCTCCCTTTTAAATTAAGTAGTTTTTGGATCATGCAAACCATCAACATGCAAATCATCTTTGGCGGGGGACGCTAAAACATGTGAAGAACGGTTGCAGGAATTGGATATGTCTAGTCTAGTGAAAAGAAGGACTTCAAAGGTTTCTTCCAACTCCGTTCTTCTGTTAAAATATAAAACTGAAATGCTGATTTGCAAGTGTTTATTTACTAAGCTGCCAACAGTGGTTCACAAACACAAGGCCAATATATGCTCTACCGTTTTCATACCACAGATCTCTCCATTATGTCCTTAAGTCAAAAGGTATAGTGTGCAAAACAACATTTTGGCTACATGTTAAATCAGAAATAACCGAGAAAAATGAAAATATGTATGCAGTGTGCCTTACACACACTGTTAAAAAGAGTTATTAGCTTTTATAGAAAAGGCGTTTTTACAAAGTCCACACAGCAAAACAACAATGTGAGTTAACTCTAGAAAATGGAAGCATTAACAGCTGTTGGGGGGGACAAAGATGCCTGTTCTATTTTCAGCTATCTTCACCAGTTAAACTTCCTGTTTCTATTTTTGTAGGGAGTTCCCTTGCTTTTCAAGGTCTCATTATGCTGACAGACTTAAAACAATGATACCCATAACTGAAATGCACACGCAAACACAGGCAGATATGTATGTATGTATGTATGTATGGGCTCCTAGCTAAAGTCAACAGGAAGTCAGTTCATGCCAAACTGTTACACAGAACAGGATATGGCTTAATTTTACGTAGGACTTATCTGCACAAAAACTATACATTGATCAAGTGCACAAAAGAACTACCCAAGATCTGGAGCATAATTTCATCAAGCTTCCTACAATTTAACATACCAACAAGAATGAATGCATATTAGCATCATCTTAAAGACACTCAAAACAGGGAACTTTTCTAATAATATAAACACATAAATCCATTTGAGGCCAGAATTCTTAGAAATTCTGGCTTCAAAAGAAGATTGTTTCGTGTTTTATATTTACACTATAAACAATCAACATCTAAACTAGAGACAAACAAAAGCAGCTTCAAACTGGGGAAATAAAATAGTAATACATAGATGGAGTTAACATAAATATTGTTTTTGAATGAAGAATAGGACATAATGTAAAATGCACCTCTTGACCAATTATTTCTTAGAAAGGAATAAAATTAAATGCCATTATAGCAATTTTATCTCTCTGATAATTAAAAAAACCAGCTCCTGTTCATTTGATTAAAAGACATTATATGTCTGGATGATATAAATCAGAAACAGTTAAGCAAGGCCATGGGTTATCCTATTCAAAATAGAAATAAAACGTGAATGAAATCTTCCCGTAATGTTTGAAAAGGAAAAGACAAAGATATACTTTGTATTTGGGAAGATAACTTTGAACTAAAAGCCCATAATATTTCACAGGTGAATAAATACAGGCAGCAGATAAAAGCAGAGAATTCTTGCCATTATTTCATTCATATATACATATCTGTCTGTCCATCTACTCATCCATCCACAGTACTTATTGCCTTAGTGTTACAACTTGGAATTCTCTTTTCCAACCAAGCACTCCTTCCCTCCTCCAGATGCATGGAGACTAATTCCTAACCAGCGTGTACTTTTAAAGGAAGATGCTAGAAATGGCTTTCTTAGATTGCTTGCTGAGTTTGTTTGCAGACTCAAAAAAAAAATCTGGTGGACCAAAAAAAAAAGGGGGGAAGCTTGTACAAGTTTAGATGAGGTTACATCACACTAATATTTTCTTTATAATATTAATTTGTAACTACAAGCATGAATTCAGTGGTTATTAATAGCTGTTTTCTTTACACGAGATATGAGATCTCTTAAGAAACTAAGTGACCTTAGGCATCATAAACCAATGTATTAAGAGTTAAGAGTTGTTAACCTAATTTTGAGAAGCTTCTTTTCCGGTAATATTGCACTACAAACCAGGGCATATAAAATCTTTGCCAGACCAATTCTCGAATACAGCTCCTCTGCCTGGAACCCATATTGTTTAACAGACATTAATACAATTG
>JANHFO010008436.1:22860-35487 GCA_032468095.1 Pareas carinatus | reverse complement strand
ATAAGTTCGAAATAGATCTATCCTAGTCTTCCTTGAATTTAATTATGTGTCAGCACAAAAATATCTAACACATATATGCTTATTGTATACATATGTGAACAACATAACTGCACATACATAGAGAGATGTGGGAATCACTACATTGGAGAATAATTGTACCTATCAGCAATTTTAATCCAAAGTTTTGCTAAGGCTAACTTCAACTCCTAAGGGAGACTTCTCTATTTTGAGAGTAACACCGGAAGAAGCATCTCTCACATGCTGAAGAAAAGTATGGGCATGTAGTCCATCAAATGACTAAGCCCTGAGCTATTAAGAATTTTGGAAGTTAAATTCAACAGCTCAGATAGTGACCTGGAAATTGATACTTACCTATGTCACTGGGGCTGAGGGTCTGGAAGTGGGGCCGATCCTGTGAATTGGTTATGTCATTTTGTGACTGATAGGTCTTTTTTTACCTTGGCTGCTGTTTTATGTGTACGGTTTTGTTCTCTCGCTCTCTTTTAATGCGTTGATATTTTTTAACGCTGTTAGCCATTTAGTGTCATGGACAGCCATAAAAACCAAATTTGTTGACTTGCATCAAGATAAAACAAGTGTTATAAATATAAAATGGATTAAATGGATTAAAATTTCAAAAATTAAAACAAACTAAAAAGGTTTTGGAGTGGGGATTTAGGTTACCATCTCTGTTGATAGATGGATGTGAGAGAAAGAGACAGAGACAGAGACACAGAGACACACAGAGAGAAAATATCTGGGAGTAGGAATGTTTCAGACTCTGGGGTATTAGCCTGATAGTCAGGTAGATGTTTAGAATTAAGATTAGATGAATTTCCTTTAATCTAATGCAAAGCTCTTTGAAGATGGGTGGGCTTCATGCTGCTGGAAAATTCTTGGAGTTGAAGTCCACCCAACCTCAAGGTTCTGAGACTTAGAAACACTGATCTAATGAATGGAGGAAGCACATGGGTCTCTGCAATTTAATTATGGAGGAAAGGCATAACAATTTTGACATCTTTTAGAATAATCTTGATTTTTGCAGTCTTTGAGATCCCTGCTTCTGCTGCTTTTCTGCAACAAAATGAACTGTCTGGATAATATAAGAAGAGTAAAATAAAAAAAATGTTGCATATCAGCTGTCTACAACAGCAAAAAATCAAGAATTTGGCCACAGCGCGTGCAACTTTTTATTAAAAGACATAGACTCTTAATTGGGTAAACTGAGAGTCAGCCTGCATTCATTCTAACATTGAGCAGAATGGCAAAACATAATTTTAAATAGAATAAACACGTTTTTTCCCTGATTTGTCGTGAGTAAAACTGTTTTTACAACAGGGGCCTGCTAATGTAAGATCTGATTTAGAACACAGCAATTTAGAGGTGTGGGGTTTTATTTATATTGGAATGGAAAAATCAGATTCTGATTGCAGAGTAGTGGGGAAATGGTTAATAATAGGTACAGATAAGATCTTTATAGAGTAAAGAATTAACCTTCTGCAACTTCTAATTTTCATTTTATCACTCTCTTCTTTTGCATTGGCTATGCAAAAAAATCCTTCTTGTTAAAAAACAACTTTTTAGGGTGAAAAGTTAATTTGGCAAATTTGTACAAATCGTTCTGTCCTTCAGGAAGAAACTTTGATTTTGAAGTATGATTTACATGTACAAGAGACTGTTATTCGCAATCTCTTGTGCAATCATCAGCCATTAAGCATAATGTTTAAGGATAGTGTATAATTGCTTTTTTCCTGTACTAGGGCATAAATAAGCTTCAGGAACTTGTGAAACATCATATCTACTCCACAGCAGCGGTAAGGTTGTTTTTGCTTTCCAAGTTTTTTTCATCACTTTCACATGTAATTTGCTCCTTACCAAGGCTCTTGAACTGGTGAAGAGGAAACCAGATGGACAAGAGGCCTATGTATTGCATCAGGCTAGTTCCCTTTCCTTAGGGAACTAGCACAATAAAAATAGAATAATAGAAACAAGAATGCTATTTATGCCATGCCATTAGGAGTCTTTTCAAAAGAGGTAGTAATTGTTAAACTAAACCTATTTGTTCAAAATTAATTGAAACAAATGGAGGGCAGTTTTCATTTTGCCCAGTTAGAAGCCTCTGCTTGGGGCTCAATTATTTAATTTAATAATTAAATATTATTTCATTTATGCATGTTAATCTTCAAACATTTTCCCTGGCAGAAACTTACCATGTCCATTTGTAAGCTAGGTTATGGCATTAGATGTTTTCAGTCCACTTAATCTGTCTAATATGGACAAAACCTTTGCTGGATTGTCTCCTGAAATTGACTCCTGAATTCTGTAATTTTCGGTTCAAAATTATAAGTGGACCCTCCCCGTACTTATTCTCAAGTATTATCAATATCAGTCAATGTGTAAGAAACTACACGTGACCATGGGAAGAGCCCTGTTTGGATCAGGACCATGGAGCTAAGGAAAGGTTTAAGACTCCACCAGAACAACTTCATCCAGATGAACCTCTAGTGAAAAAGCTGCCAGGAATCCAAGCATTTCTCTGGCCCTAATGAAAGGGGCTCATGAACTGAACATATTGGTCCAAGACCTGAATATCTGAGAATGTTAATTGTATGTGAGATGGGCAGCTATATAAATCAAATAAATATTTGAAAAATCCAATCTTTTCCAGGTCTATGTGGAAAGACTAATAATGATGCCACATATTCTGACTATGGCAAACCAACTGCTGACAGTTGAGATCAGTAATGATGTAAGTACTATTACACTGAAATTCCTAGAATATTGCTACCCTGTCTGAGGGAAGACTGAAGAAGTTGCCCGCGATTCTGACTACATTCCAAGGACAGTAGCTAGCAGGCTTATGTACAAATTATTTTTATGCATAGCTCTTTCCCATACTGAGGAAACATTTCCCACTTTTCTACTGCAAAAGCAGCTATCCCAACACCTTGACAGGGTCGACCTTGCACAGGTGTATTTCAATGACTTCTGGCAATGTAGTGAGCAAATGCTTTTTTTTCTTATACCAGGGAAGGATTCTGTTGGATAATTCCAAGGTTGTGATAAACAAAAGAGATATTTTGGCCTCAAACGGTGTGATTCATACTTTGGATGGTATCTTGATTCCTTCATCCATACTGCCGATTCTGCCGAAGAAGTGTAATGAAGTACATTATAAAGTTGTGAAGGTAAATCAAGGATGTCCAATTTTTCCCTTTCTCTTGTACGTTTCCCTTGTATATCAGATGGAAAAATCTGGGGTGATTAGAAAAGGCTGCGTTCTGTCAAGAAAAAAAACAGTTTGTTCCCCTGGTGCAGGGTTTCCCAACCTTGGCAGTTTTAAGGCAGGTGGACTTCAACTCTCCGAATTCCCCAGCCAGCCCTGCCCTGGTGTGAGGTGGTGGCTTGTGGCCCTGCCAGTCCAATTCCAGCAGCCATTTTCTCCATGTATTTTTTCTGCAAATTCAGCTCTTTTTCCATGAATTTCCTTTTTTTACCTCAAGTCTAATGAATGTTTGAATGTTTGTCTATGTACACATTATACCTATTTTTAACCTCAAAGGCCATTTGGCTCTTCAGAGGGCACTATATTGCATTTCCTGTGAGAACTAGCCTTTCCTGTTGACTCAGCCTCTGCCAGTTAGCTTGATGAGGATTCAGCACCTTTCTGAAAACATCTGCTTCCTGTTGCTTATACAGAGAAGCAGCCAGGCTTCTAGGCACTGATCTTACATAGTCACTGTTGCAGCCTTTGCGGTTGCTTCTGTGGATACTACAGGACAGATTTATTAATTTTAAAAAATATATATTGGAGCAATTCTCATCCGGTGTTGCCAACATGCTATAAAAGGAGACTGCAATCTTTAAGATACTTAGTACGATTGAAAGGAGAAAAAAATATGACAAAATTGCATTAGAAATACTGTATGTTTAGTCGAAAATAAGCAGCTTCTGTTTCTGTTATAATGTTGTGCCGAATGTTTCCTCAACATTTTGTCAGACATTCATCCTGTTTGAAACAGCTCATTTCCCTTTTCCACAGAGAAAAACATTTAGTGACATTCTGATGGACAAAGTGGGATGGGGCAGTGGTTCTCCACTGAGTTTAAGGTTGTTTTGAGCTGGATCTTTGCTTTCTTTCTTTAATAGTGCAGAGAGAGAAAAGAAAAATGTTCAAAAATAACAAAAAAAAGTGAGAGTGAGAAAGAGGAAAAGGAAAAGCAATTGCAAATAAAAAAATACAGTGATCTCTGACTTCTTTTTTTACAAAAGACATATTAAAATGTAACCCTTACTTTAACTTTAAACTACAGCTTTATTTTTCCAAACAATATATTTTACTAGTTATTGGATCCCTATGTCATGATTAATTTTATTTTCTGTTTTGTCCAAAAAGCCTCAAAAAAGCCTTCCAATTGGTATTAAATTTTACCAATCTGTTTCCTCCAATAAGAGCGGTCAGTTTTACAATCCTTGCTAGTTGCATCACTTTTATCAACCACTTTTTCATTGTAGGTATCTTTCCAATGTTGAGCAAATAGTCTTGCTGCTGTCATCATGTGTAAAAACCATGTAGTTTTTCCCATCAATCCTAACAAGAAGTTCTCTGATCTAAATTGCATACTAAGTTTCATCGTTTTAATTATTATATGTAATTCAATCCAACATTGTTTAGCTTTTTTGCAAATCCACAAGAGGTGGCAAAATGTTCTTTTTTATTTTTACATTTCCGACATACATTTGAAGTCTTTATACTTTTCCAACCATTTATTTGGTAATAAGTACCATCTATTCATCACTTTATAGAAATTTTCTTTGATGTGATAAGATACTGTAAATTTCAATCCAATTGACCACACATTTTCCTACTGATCAAATTGTATATTGCATTAAAAGCATTGCCTATCTTATCATGCAATCTTTATCTAATTCCTGTTCTGTTTCTAATTTTAACAAAAAAATACATGTTGTCAATCTGATTAGTACAGAATTTTATTTTAAATGTGATTTGATCCTATCCAATTATACAAGTTTTTATCAATTTTAAACCTTTCTGAAAGTTGCACATACCCCCAGGGCATAATTAAATTAATATGCAGGGAAGTTTTGATATCAGAAAGTTTCAAATGCTGATTCTATCTCATAGTTATGTCTACCATTTTGCTCTTTTTTAATGTTTCTGCTCATTCCATGTATTTTATTGTACAATCAAATCTTTGGTGATAAGGATACCCCATGGCTTCCCAAGTTTCAAGTCACAGAGGGACGGCAAAAGGAAGAATTTTTTCTCCAAATCTGAAAGCAGTGATAATTGCAGTGCAATGGAGAAGAGGGTATTTTAAAAACCACCACAAGGGCACCACCTTTTGTCATCTTGAATGCAATATTCCAAAAGAAATTTTAAAGTTCCCTGAGAATGAGGTATTAGAAGAACCTTTTTTATACAGGGAAATATCTTTCAGGAACATAGAAGATACATTTTTGCACAGTATTATTTACTAGTAGTAAGTGCTAGATCACTAATTAAGTATTAGACTTTGCAGGATTAATGATTTCCTGCCCACAGAGGAAATAGGAGTTAGGAAGATGGGTATAACCAGAGAGAATATACTGTATGTTACCCTCAAAGAATTCAGGAGCAATCTTTAGCTCAGGGCAAGGAAACATTTGGCAGTTATAATTTTCCTCATAATCGTAGCCCTGAGGAAAGAGTGTCAATCACTTTTTACTCTAAATTGTCAAAGAGATGACTGGACCACAATCAGGCAGATCGGAGGAAGCAACATGTCCCTCTGTAGACATAATAAAATATTCATGTTTTCTTATTGGAAGCTTCTGAGGAGATGGAATTGAGTGCTGAGTGTTACTAAGTCGCTAGGCTCCTATGTTGCTCACTTAAACCTTCTAAGGCTACAATGCAAAGCAGAAGATGACTTGCTAATCATATTGCTTGCCCCTCAGTAACCAGTGTTCCATTTAAATGAAAAAGTGAATTAAAACAGCTGATAAACAGCAGAAATAAAACTCCTTCTAATACTAGAGAATCTATGTAGCTGGTGGTTAACCTGTTGAGTTCTTGGTGTACTCTGCAGGTTATTTCTCTGCAGATGTTTTATTACCAGACTAACATTGACAGTATAATGTAGCCTTGTAATAAAACATGTGCAGGAAAAATAGACAAGAGAACACAAGAACTCAGTAAAATTACTGAATGGATCATATTGTAACTTCTTCTCACATGCATGTTTTCCGCGTGATCATGGGGGATTTTTCATGGATTTATCACTGAGAAGAACAATGAAGGTGTCCATGAAGTAACATATCAGTCTATGTTATCTTTGTTTTCAGCACGGTAGGGGAATTGGTGTTCATGCAATTCTGTTTTAAATTAATTTTGCCCATGCATAATCTGCAGAGTAACTTTCTTCTATCTGGCCACTGTGATGATGGCAGCTATAAGTTTAGCAACACAACATTTTTAAGAAGTCTATTAATTCATTAATTACATCTTATTCTTGGCTTTTATTAAAGGGTTCTTGTGTGGATTGTGAGCTCCTTAATAGCAGCATTTGTCCTCCTGGGAGCGAAATTAAGGTAACTGCCCCTGATTTTTCTGTATGGAGATTGTGCTGTGCATGGGCAGCTGTGTATTGTGGCCCTGTCATGGAAAATGTTAATGCTACTAATAATGCTAATAAATAGCATGAATATGTAATACTAATAAATAGTATGAATATGTAATACTAATAAATAGCATGAATATGTAATACTAATAAATGACCTGAATATTAGCTGTCACGGCTTCTATTTGCAGCATTTCAAACTTCCCAGATTCTGATACCTTTGTTGAAGTCAGCCCTCTACCTTTCAAATGTAATTCTAGATAGGGGAGATATGTTCAGCAGATACCCAGCATTATATAAACAAACCAGGAAGGAAATAAAAAGTTGATCAAAATCAGTACAGGATAGAGTCAGGGATTTCTTCTACATTGGCATTTTTGAGGTCAAATTAATGCAGGCTTGACATGCTTTGGCTGACATCAGCTGGAAGAGCTTCAATTATTTGAACTGCCTTTTGTTTGTTCATGTTTAGTTTACATTTTAGTCCTTTTGCTGCTGCCGTTCTAGCTTTTCTGTCAAATCTGGAATAGCAGTTTGATTACAGCAATTGGCACAATAGTGATTTCCAAGGATTTCAAAATAAAACCATGAATTGTTATAATTGTGGTTATACTTCAACAGTATCAGAGATTATTTACACTAGAACAACCAAGCAAGCTTGTATGCTGTGGAAGTTGCAAATACATATTCCTTAGAGCCATTGGATCTGCAAAATGCTATTTTGGGAACACTGTTAACAGTGAATTGATTGCTACTTGCATTCTAGATATTTCAGTTCTTCCTTGAGGTGCTCCTTACTTAAAAAGAAAAAGAGACTTTTCATACAAGGTTTTCTGAAATAGTGTATTTAAAAAGCAGAATACAAAATTATGATGAAACGTCTCTTGTTCTATGATATTGTTCTGCTGAAATAAGTAAATTTGCAGTGGAATTCTGCAAAGTTCTGTAAAATTGCTTACATAATTGTATCTGCCCTGTTCCCTATCTCTATCCAGAATAGATGACTGCCTTGTGATGCGTTGGCTCCTAATAAAAAAAAAAAACCCTGCTTGCGACACAATTTCTGTTATACTTTCCTTCTTCTATCTCTTTGTGAGGTGAACTAGAGGGCTCTCTTGAAAAGCATGATTTCTCTTGTCTGTCAGAGAGGAAGCTGTTTTGTGGCTTTTCCTGTTTCACAGCTGTCCTTATGACTTTGCCTCTCTTTGAACATTTACTGGCTGGCAAAAGGTTATGGAACATGTGTGAAAACATGAAACATATATGAAACCTGCTTTTTGTAAATTGTAATTCATTTTGCCTCCAAAGGAAGGAAACGCTTTTCCAACAGAGTGTGTTTATACCCATGATTCTCTTGGTTTGAATATTCTGAAGAAGGGCTGCCAGAGATATTGCACTCTCACTGAAGAGGTAAGTGTAAAGTACCCGGTAGGGAACATTTATTATGAAATGTCATGTTTCCATCATTCCAAAATTTATTCAGTAGATTCTTTGTCTAAACTTGGATGCTTTCCTCTTTGCCATTTGTAACCGGTTTGCAACATAAGAATTAAGTATTTTTAAATACTTATACAAAGATTAAGACTCTCTCAGGTATGTTCACCTCTTTCTATTTTGTGCGGGTGAAGCTGCTTTAGATATAATAAAGATTCAAGTGTGAATATAAATACATATGCACTCACACTTCCTCTCTCTCACACACATCATCTATATTCATACAAGAAATAGCACAAGGAAGTTCTCCCCTCTTGCCTCCAGTGATCAGGGGTGTCCATTGCACAGTGAAAAAGGGCAGAGCTCCGGATGTACCATCACAACCATAATCTTGGCCACATGGTGTGTATGAGATATTGTCAAAGAATTTGGGCTAACTGCCTTTCATTTTGTTCAAAGATTTAGAGACTACCAGAGGCTGAATCTGGATCAATACACTCTTTTGCTCTCCTTCCTCCAAAAGATCCTTTTGTTACAGAAGCAATCTTAATAAAGGATACGGGCCCACTTTATTAAGGCAAAATAAAGAAAGACAATATTTTTCTTCCCTTGAGTTGCATGTCTATGGAGATTCTCAGTCATCCAGGTCATGGTCGTCTCAAAGGAGCTTTTTCAAAAGGCAACAGGGCTTCCTTTGTTTTTTCTTGAAGATATTTCACTTCTCACCCAAGATGCTTCATTGGTTTTGGCAGGACGGTGAGGTGTGTGTGTGTGTGGGAGAATGGAAGGACTAGTCCTGACAAGATGAGTGAAGGGAAGGAAGGATCATATTTCTTATTCATGGGATAAGAAACCACTTATCTCCTGTCTACAGCACAGCCCTTTCAGCAGTCCCAAGAAGGTTCCACACCCATTTGTGTTCTAATTCAGGTGACCCTGAGGGCACAGCTAAACCCCCAAGGGGACTCAATGCCTCTCAGGGAGCTGACTGCAAAGGAATATCATCCTTTCATTCCTCCCCCCACAAATACCTCAAAACTAATCCTTCCATTCACCTGACCATCCTGCCAGAACTGGTGAAGCTTCTTGGATGAGAAGTGAAACATCCTCAAGTCCAGTTGCCTGTTGAGACATCCCTTGAGTCGCTTTCTCAGGTGAGGGAGTGGGGAAAAGGTGTGGCTATACCTTGATAATGGAAGAAGAATGGTACATTGAACACTTTTTGTGTGTGTGTGTAATTATTTAAAAGATACCTGGATGCTGCAAAGGTTTTTTCGGTCCCTCCTGCACCCCGTGTCCTGGTGGATATAACAATCCATGCTACGACAAAGGAAGCGTAAGTGTTATGAGAGAGGGGAGGCAGGGAAAAGAATGAATAACAGCACAGATATAAACAGTCAAGAGCGAGTAATGGATGAGTCAGTTGACAGCTTATCTCATAGCATTTTACCAGCTGACAAAAAAACCTGAAAGAAGCATTTTAAAGCATTCAAGGAGACTCCATTTTGATGAACTCACTGTAAACAGGACTAAGAAATTCTTATTAATTTCTTATTCCAAGAGAATATATTTACCCCAGATGAGCCTTAAATATACTTTTCTGAAATCTGTGTAGTTTCTTGACTCAGCCTTTCATCCTTTTACGGTCAGTAAAATGATCCAGATTTTTGGGAGGCAATATGCTGACTTTTAGAGAAGGCTGTAAAGCTTTTCTGAAGTGGTATATAAGTCTAAGTGCTAGGTGCTATTTTGTTTCCTTGATCTTGCCCAGCAGCCTAGGGCTCAACAAAGTGACATGGAGTTCTTAGCCATGTATTAAGTAACAGTATTTTTAATATTGTTTATTTCTCTGTATTGTTTTTTAAAATGGCCTGGGTCCCTTCGGGGAGAAGGGTGGTATAGAAATGCAATAAAAGTAAAGTAAAGTAACAACGTTAGGAAAATAGTTGCAAGAAACTTGCAAATGCATGCTGTTGAACTTTGCAAAGATCAGGGAAAAAAAGAACGGACTGAAAACAAATATCATTACTGCAAGCCCAAAAGAATTTAATATGTATATATACATTATATGACTAAATTAAGGATACACGGTCATTTATCAGTGGGACTTAACTAGGTCAGGAGAATGGTCTTGTAGTAAGCTGACAGAAAAAGCAAATTATCTCCTGTAACATCACATTGGAATTTGTTTTTTTCCACCAGTGTAATGACGGTATTCACGGAAATGGTCAATGCAACTGCTACGATGGCTTCAAAGGGATTGCCTGCCACATCTGCTCAAACCCAAACAAGCACGGGGAAAATTGCACTGAAGGTCTGAGACGCAAATCAGGCAGGAAGGCACTGAGACAAGCGGAGATATTTTGCTGCCTGAAGCAGAGCTAGAAATAGCATTCTCCTTTCTATATCCAGGTGCATAATACCCAAGCCTGGTGAATTTATTCTGGTGCTTGAAAGAAAAGGAAAAGGTGCCACAAGCTTCCCTTGCCTGGAAGTAAAAATAAATGAAATAATAATGTACAATTAGGTAACTGTCTGAAATGAATAGGGTCTCCTGCTTGAGACCCTCCCAGGTCCCTTCCAGTTTTACTCCGATTGATTGATTTATTGAACTTGCCACTCCCATCCCTAATGGCTAGAAGTGAGCAATTTTTATACAATATCTTAGCCTACGCTAACCCTATGTCTTTTAAGGTCAGCACAGTAAAAACCATTATATGGATTAAATGTCATTAAAGATATATGAGAAATCCCACAATTAAAATTTAAATGATTAAGTTTTGTCTTTCTTTTCTACTCGCAATGGAAGATTGTGGCTGCATCCGTGGAATTTGTGACAACAGGCCAGGAAGCAAGGGTGTGTGCCAGACAGGGACGTGTGAGGATGGCTTCATCGGGGAATTTTGTGACATACACGCTCAGACATGTGAATCTGCTGGTCTCAGTCTGAATTGCCACATCCATGCAACTTGCGTTGTGAAGGACACAGGGAAGTGAGTCCTTGTAGGGTGCATCTGGGATCAGATTCCTTTTACTCAGTTTGATTTTGGGAAAGGCATAAATCACCACTGAAAAATCTTGCATTCATATCTAAACCCCTTGATTAAAAAAAGTTGATGGAAATAGTCCTCAACTTACAACAGTTCACTTAGTGACTGTTCAAAATTACAATAGCACTGAAAAAAGTGAGTTAGGATCATTCTTCACACTTATAACTGCTGCAGCATCCTTATAGGCACATGATCAAAATTCAGACACTTGGCAACGGACTCATATTTATGACGGTTGCAATGTCCTGGGGTTATGGGATCACCTTTTGCAATTTTCTGACAAGCAATGTCAAGGGAGAAGCCAGATTCACTTAACATCTGTGTCACCAACTTAACCATTGCAGTGATTCACTTAACAACTACAGCAAGAAAGATCTTAAAATGGATCAAACCTCACTTAACAACTGCCTCACTTAGCAACAGAAATTTGGGGTTCATTTGTGGTCATAAGTTGAGGACAATCTGTAGTTTGAATTATTCCAGATATTATAGAAACTATGGTGAAACTTCAATTTACCGGACAATTTACTGAATCAAATAAATTCTGCTACAATATATGGCATTTGCACAGTGATGTTATCATGCAATTGTAATGTAACGTGCAAAGGATATAATATGTTGCAAATGACGCCATTAGCATGATAATGTCATGGCTTAATTGTCGTAAGTTAGCATTGCCTTAAACTGAATGAGAATGCACCTCAGATTTAATTAGTTGCTCTCTGCCTATCTTCTAGCTGTGTCTGTCTTGATGGATATAAAGGCAATGGGTTTTCCTGTGAGCCCATTGATGCCTGTAGCATGCCAGAAAGGGGAGGATGCTCAGAAAATGTAAGTAGCATAGTATTTTCTTCTTTTAGTAATCGATCTTCCTTTGGATTAATTCAGATAAAATATGCTTTAGTATAAACCCCCAGGGATTAGAAATGCATGTAAGAATAATTCTCATTTCCACTCAAACTGGAGACTGCGATCCAATTCTTTTGTACTTAAAAAAGAAGGAAGGTTGGGCTATCTGAGAGCTGGAAATGAAACTCTTCTGTGCCAAGTGACTGGAAAATTGCTTAAACAGGAAGCCCCTAGACTTATTGTTTTATAAAAAGCTGAGATTAAAAAACACAATCTAATCAAGAAAAGATATGTGCTAAAAAAAAGCAAACACCCTGTTTCTAGCAAGTATAAAACTGCAACCTTTCACTGTGCTAAGCAAAGATCTTAACCATTCTGCTACTTCAGCACAGTTGGTAAATGGAGGTTCAGAACTTGGTAGAGTGTATTGTGGAACAAGAGAAACAGGTTTGAGCTGCTTATTTTGTATCTGCACATTGATATTTTTTACCTTATATGCGTCCACCACACATATTTAAAATTTAAATTTGTGCATGTGAAATATGTATTTGAGTGCTCCTGTCTGTGCGCATACTCACTCATACATATACAATGATATAGATAGATAGATAGATAGATAGATAGATAGATAGATAGATAGATAGATAGATAGATAGATAGACAGACAGACA
>JANHFO010008436.1:5093-18705 GCA_032468095.1 Pareas carinatus | reverse complement strand
ATCAGCGTACTGATGGAACTCCACCCCAAAGCCACGGATGATCTCACCCAGCGGCTTTACATAAATATTGAACAGGAGAGGCGAGAGGACTGACTCCTGCGGCACCCCACAAGTGAGACGCCGAGAAGTCGACCTCTGCCCTCCTGTCAATACTGACTGCGACCGGTCGGAGAGGTAGGAGTGGAGCCACCATAAAACAGTTCCGCCTATACCCAGATCCCCCAACCGGCGCAGCAGGATACCATGGTCAATAGTATCAAAAGCTAATGAGAGATCTAATAGGACCAGGATAGAGGAACAACCCCTATCTCTGTCCTGTGGCTCTGTCCTGTCTGCCATCTTCTGATATGGCTAGGAAGGATCTCTTTGATGGAGCATCTTTCAGACAATGCCAATATCCTGGGCCAACATAAGCCTCAAGTGGCTTCTCTGTTTGTGCACAACACAGCATCTCACTTCTAAAACTCAGCTTTTTGCTTATCATTCCCATTAACAAAAGAGCAAGTATAGACAGAAAATATGCCAAGGAATATTTCTCTAAGATAAAAAAGCACTGTTCTGCCTTTAGCTTCCTTATTTAAAAAAAACAAAATCAGCACTTTCTAGAATTCACATCCTAAACCGGAAGTCACAATGACTAGCTACGTGAGAGATTATGACTTTTCCCACTGTATGCTAGGAGCCTTAAGATAATTCATGGTTTGAATATATTATTTTAATGAAGTTGAACTACGATGGCTGAAGAGGGGATTGGAACCTGAATTTCCTACTGAATTTCGTACTCCTATTCTTTCCATCATACCAGACTAGAAGTAATATGACTCGTGATAGATAAAAGGAGGGGCCTCCACAAGGCAAGCAAAGAAAGGTGGGGGGTCACATCTGTCCACCCAATCTGGAAGAATGATTTCTTATTGTGTGCCAGTGTAATGCTAAAATATGTATCCAAGACATATTGGCAGAATGAAATCAGATTAAGTGCAAATAGAATAACAGACTTGGAAGGGACCTGGGCAGCCTTCTAGTCCAACCCCCTGCTTAGGCAGGAGACCCTATACCATTTCAGACAAATGACTGTCCAATCTCTTCTTAAAAACCTCCACTGTATGGAGCACCCACAGCTTCTGGAGGCAAGTCATTCCACTGACTAATTGTCGTTCTGTGACAGGAAATTTCTCCTTATTTCTAGATTGGTTTCCCCCTTGATTAGCTTCCATCTATTGCATCTTGTTCTGCCTTCAGGTGCTTTTCTCCAAAGGTTGACCCCTTCTTCTTTGTGGCAGCCCCTTAAATATTGGAAGATTCCTATCATGTCCTCCGGCACTTCTTGTCATTAAACTAGACTTTAAACCAGGGATCGCCAACCTGTGAGTCACGGCAAACTACCGGGCCACGGCCTTTCATCAATCAGACTGTGTGTGAGTGGTGGGCTGTCATTCACGTACAAACGTATGTGCACAGCCCCGCTCATGTGAGTGCTGCACAAGCACTGCATGCCGCCCATCCCAGCTCACCCTGCTCGCCCCAGGACCATGGCCCAGCTCGCCCCGCTCTCCGTGGCCCAGCTCACCCTGCTTGTCACAGCCCTGCTTGCCCCACTCTCCCTTGCTCGCTGTGACCCCGTTCGCCTGCATGCGTGCACATGCTCCTCTCTGCCCACCCCACACCGGGCTACCAACCAAAAAAGGTTGAGGACTCCCGCATTAAACCTTAAAAGAGCTAGTTCAAAGCAGACATACAGGCAAAGATTGCTGGTTGGGATCATGAAGTGGAACCAAACCATCTTTTTCTATAGCTGTTTCTCTGTAAGACAATGTCCTCAGTTGCTTTGCCAAAAGGAAGGGTTTCCAACTCAGATGTGCGAGATGATATTTCAGGAGGTGTGAAAACTTGGGTTTAGAAGTTTCAAAACTATAGTGTGCATGCATAATTCGTTGTCATTATTTCAAACAGAATGGTCATCTAGAACAAGGGTTCCCAACCCCCAGTCCGTGGACCAGTACCGGTCCACAGGATGCCACCAACCGGGCCATGCAAACAAGCTAAGCCTCATTGCTGGGATGCAGGCAGCACGCAAAACCCTGCCCCCTCCAGTCCACAGAAAAACCTTTCTCTGTGGAAATGGTCCCTGGTGCCCAAAAGATTGGGGGCCAGTGATCTAGATTCTAGAAGGAGTGCAAACACACAGCCTTTCATGAACACTCGATTTATGTATTAGTTTTGTAAGGGGTGCAAGAATATATCAGAAGCATTCTAGGGGTCTGGGGCCTAGAAAAGGTTGGGCCTAAAGTGACTCTCACCCCACCCACAGGAGCTGAATGCTCTTTCCATGTTCAGACGTAGTTTATGCTTGAGTCAAAAGGGGAAAAAAAACATTGTTTTATATTAATTTGTCAGTGTAAGATATTTTTCTTGGTAAACACATTATATAACTAATGGTAAAACAATTGATTGATTATTTGCCTTCCAATTGGTGTCAACTCTCAACAACACTATAGAGAGATTTTATCTGTCCTTAACCATGACAAAAATACAAAACTAGAAATAAAATGAAGTCAAGTAAAGAAACATGAATGAAGAAGTCAGTTGACCAATTTGTCACATTTCCACAAGACTTAAAAAGTCCAACAATGAGACAAAGCCTGTGGCCTGCCTTTCTGTGGAAAGGTTCTTCTTCTGACTTTTCCATCCATTTCACTGTTAGAAATGGAATATTGTTCAGCTCTTTGGATGAATAGATGATGGACGAATCTCCCACTATTTTGTTCTTTTTTAAGTTGTGTTTTTAAAGATGTTGTGTGCCAGTGAGAACTATATAAAGCAGGGGTGTCCAACCTTGGCATTTTTAAGACTTGTGGACTTCAACATGCTGGCTAGGGAATTCTGAGAGTTGAAGTGTTAAAGGTGCCAAAATTGAATATCCCTGATATAAAAGGTAAATAAAGTATAAATATTTAAAATAAAGACAATTACATTTATTTATTCAATTTATATGCCGCTCAAATCATAACTAGCCTTGGCAGTGCAGTATTTTGAATGCAGTACTGCAAGCAAACTCTGCCACAGTCTGGAGTTCGATCCTGATGGGGTTCAAGGTTGACTCAGCCTTCCATCCGTTCGAGGTCGGTAAAATGAGGACCCAGATTGTTGGGGGTCTGACATTTGTAAACCACCTAGAGAATGTTGTAAGGTTTTGTGAGGCAGTATATATGTCTAAGTGCTATTGCTATTATCAAGCAACTCTGTGCGGCTTACAACACATAACTAGCTGTAACTTTTACTGTTATAGTAGGAAAATATCAGAATTCTCTTTTGGATTGATCACTAGGCAAGTTCCCAAGCATCTAACCATCCTCTGACTGGATTACATGTAGGATTAAAGTTGTAAAGTGGTCTGCTTAACATTATTTTAGCACATTGCCTAAGCTTACAAACAAACCATTGTTAAATTAAATCTGTTTAGCATGCTGTATGAATTCCTCCTCCCTTTTTTTTTAAAGTCTCCTAGAATAATGCTCTACAAATTTGTTGTTTTCTCTTTTTGAAGGAGCTAGCAAGCAATTACTACTTTTTCACATTCTATGAATGGATTAAGGTAAGGTTGTTTTTTTTACTGTTGATTACTGTTTTAACATTTCTGAAACAAGGCAAAATTAATAGGGTTTAAGTGTATTGTTCCATCAGTAGAAAAGAAACCTATTTACATTTTAAAATAAGAATTTTATTTTAAAACTGACCTTTTAAGGTTTTTGACAAAAAAGGCTCTCTAAGCAGAACTTGCTCTAGAAGGATTAACTACCTTTTGATGATCGTGCAGATCAGTCTTTGGATCAGAAAGGATGCTAAAACCAGTTTATTGTCTACATACTATGATTTGTAAAGTTAGGTAGCAAAAAATGTTTGGTAGTAAAAAAAATGCTGGGATTCTGAAGTATCAGACTTCACTGATTGGAGCGATTACATCGAAGAGCGTAGTGGTGGATCTGTACATTTAATTCCATGCCTTTTAAACTATACGCAGAAGTAACTGGCATTAATGCCTGTGCGTGTTATCTTCCTTTGACCGAAAGAAATCCCTCTTCAACATGCCCAGAGGAGGCAATGTGACTGTTCTGGTGCCTCTGATAGAAGCTGTCCAAAATTTGAACAAGGCTGAAAAAGAGTTCTGGCTGGAGTCCTACATGCTACCAACTTTTGTCAGGTACTGTTGTCCAGTTTTATCAGAATTAGAATCGGTATAAATAGCTAAATCTGATTTTTCTCTGGATTAGTGACATCTACTCAGATTTGACCTGTGCCATAGGCCCGGTGACCGGTTTGGCATGTGGTGGGGGCTGCTTCAAAGGCTTTGCAATGGGCCATGCAAGGCAGTTTTTAGTATATCCACCCATGTTTATCGAATACCAGTGTTTCAGCTTCCAAGAATGAGAGTTCAATTGCAGTTCAGATACATACTTTAGTGTGGTACCTGTGATAATCTAAAGCAGTGACCCCTGACCTTTTGGGCACCAGGGACCGATTCCACGGAGAAAGGTTTTAAACCATGCCCGGAGGGTGCGTGATTTTGCATGTTGCCTGCATCTCGTGAATGAGGCTTGGCTTGTTTTTTGTGGCCGGGTTGCTGGCATGCTGAGGCCTGGTGCTGGTCCATGGGCTGGGGGTTGGGGACCCCTGATCTAAAGAGCTAGGTTACCTTAGTAGAATTAGACTTTGAAACATTTGCCTTTCCAGAGGAAGCAATGCAAGAGAATGAACTCCTCCAATATGAGATACTTTCCTATCACAAACTCTTAGACCAAGTCTGCTCTTCACCTTGCAAAGCCTAATGGTTTCATCTGTTTGGGTTGTACATGGAGCACATGTACATAGCCATAGCACATACATGAACTACACCTGTTTTTGAATATCCTTATTTATAATTCTGCATAATATGTCTATTGAGCCAGGAGCCCAGATGTGAATACCCATATGCATGCCATCTATATCTTTTTAAAAAAGAAATATGGTTGCCAGTGTGGCAAAGATGCTTACAAACGCACAGGAATGCAAACATACATATCAATGCATAAGGATATCTTGTTTAGCTTCCTTATCTTTAGAATATCCTTTAACATTTTCTGATTGGGTAGCAGTGCCAATGAGAGTGTTTGGAGACATTTAAACTTCTGGCTTTGGACTAGAAAAGAAAGTTTATTAGGTTCAGGCAACCTAACAATATGTCTATTGCTAGAGTCTATCTTAGAGTGGGGCTAGCAAAAGGAGGACAAATCTGGCTCAGGAATTCTGGGAGTTGAAGTCCACAAGTCATAAAAGGGCCATGATTGGTCCATCCGTGTTCTAAATAGTCTGGCTTTTTGAGTCTTTCTTCCTGAGCACCTTTTCTCTGTAAAAATGTTAACCCAAGTTAACAAGCTCAGCTTCCTGACCTTAATTAGTTGATTAAAACTACTTTCATGCTGCTTAAAATTGACAAGACCTTAATCAGTTACACACTGAAGTCTTTTGCCTCCTAACCATCCCTAGCTCATTCCTGTCATGGAAAAAAAACCTAATCATTCTGATGCTGGAAAAAGTGAGTTCAGAGACATATAGGTCTAAGTATGTGTTGTTTTGTTTTAATAGAGGAGAGTATGTGTAGCTGAGAGTTAAACTATGGAATCTTTGGTGCTCCTTGTTTGTTTGTTTGTTTGTTTGTTTGTTGACAGATGTTTCATTCCCCAACTAGGCAATGTCCCATAATGAAATGTCTGCAAGCAAACAAGCTCAGAAAGCATCAAGAACACTATTTATTTATCTGCAGTTTTTCACTGTAATTGTTGGTGCTGATGCCAAGAAAGTAAAACTGTGTGTGGTGCTTTTCATCTAATTTGTCCTCCTTTTCAATTGTCCCTGTTCTCCTTCACCTGTTCAGTTATCAGATACCCTAAGTTAAAGCAATCTCTTGGGATCAGGGCACTACATGGATCAACTGTACAGCAAACAACATAGTTAATAAGGAAAATTTTCTCTGGACTCTATTGAGTTTTTCATGATATGTTCTAATTAAATATCCATATTGAAGAAAAGTTGTGAGGCCAAGTAGATTAGAAGGCAGAAAGAAAATTATTTCTCATTTAGTGAGATCTTAATTTGGGAGGGAGGGGGACACGGTGGCTCAAAAATATTCCCAAAAAATAAATTATACACAGCACAGCTATTAGCAAGCATTGATACCGTGTACTCATATATAAATTCTAATTTTTGACCTACTCTCACACCAACAAGATTTCCTGCAAAGTGTAGTTAAAAAAAGTCAAGGTTGAGCAAAGCTTTGCCTATTTGTGAGTTAAAAAAAGTGCTTTAAAACAGTTTGGATCACACTGTCACAGCTAGCTTCTTGACTTTTCTGACCATAAACTGCAGACACAGCTGTACATCAATATTCATTTAGTCTTTCCCAAATGACCACAGCTGTAGTGAGGGCAAAGGAACTATCACACTTTGTGTGTGTGTGCTTCTTCCTGTGTTTCCCACATGTGTATGGGCAGGGATAATTTTGTATTAATGGGTCTTTGCTCGAAGTGATAAATTCCTTCTGTTTGGGTATCTTCACAAAATGGTTTCAGAGACATGATTCCCTCATTAAAAGGGGGGGGGGCAGGAGAGGCTTTTGTGAGAACAGGGAGACCCAAAACCTCCATTCCTTCCAGGGCATTCCAGCATCCAGCCGCGACCAAAGCAACCAAGATGGCTGATGTCCCAGAGGTGCTTTTTCATCTGCAACAAGGAATGCAAATCCTTCCATTCTCCTTCATTCAGTCAGAATTGAAGAAGCTTCTTGGATAAGAAGCAAAATGTCTTCAAGGAAAAATGATGGAAGTCCAGTTGCCTTTTGAAAAAGCACCTTTGAGACAACCATGACCTGGATGACTGAGAATCTCCATAGACAAGATGCCTGATTGTCTTTTTAATAGAGTTTCCTGACACATTTAAAAGAGACAATGCTTTTTTTGTTGCTAACCATAACTAAGTCTAACTGAAGGTGTTCTCCTGGCTGTTAACCAGTCAATGGTAGTTTTCTTAATGTTTTTATCCTATCACAGGTCTCATATCCTCCAGGGTTCCTTCACAACTCAGCAACTCAAGATGTATGTTGACCAAGAACTCCCCACTTTCAATCCAGAGGCCAAGTGGGAAATAAAGAGCAACAATGGGGTAAAGTTATAGGTTAAAAACATTACTCCCAATAACAAAATTAGAATGATATTATTGAAATGTGGTGATGCCACGTTTAAACTGAAGAAAAGATGCCCCAAGGAAAGTAGAAACAAGATGAATCTGCAGGTTCATGTTTCTTATTTGGGAAATGTTGGTCATAGCATTGTGTACCAAGACATATAGCAACTGCCAAGATTAAAATGGAGCATTTTGATAAGCCTTTCCCAACCTGTTGTTTCTCCAGGTGTGCTGGAATGCAGAGCCCATAATTACAGCCACTGCAGTTTGACAAATCCAGAGGATGACAGATTAGAAAAGATATGTCCAGTTCTAAGAAGTGATCCTAAATTAAGGTTTCCTAGTCATCTCTGTATCCCAATTAGAGCAAAAAGGTGTTTTGATGTAAAATTTAAAAGGAATGAGTTATAATTTAATTCTAATGGGACTAATTTGAAGGATTATCTTTCCCCACACCTATCTACCTGACCCACCAGAGTGGGGAGGCAGGGAATGCTACAGGCCCCCTCTCCTAAGAAGGTCCATCTAGGGGGCAGTAAGTAACAAGAAGAGCCTTTATCATGGTAGTTCTCTCCCTGTGGACCATTATCCCAGCAGAGATAAATTTGGCCCCAACTTTGATACTCTTTCGCAAGGCCCTGAAGACCTAGTTCTGCTCATGGAAACCCAACAGTGGGTGGAGGCCATCAAATAGCTCATTTGATTGTTGTCACTGGAATATTGTTTCATTATTCTTCTATTGATTTTACAATGTTGTGAGCTGCTCAGAGTCACTGCGAGTGAGTTAGATGGCCATATAAATTTTCTTTTAAAAAATAGTAATAATTCAGAATTAACATATGTATATATTTGATTTTCAGAAAATAACTATTCAGAAAGCCAGCATTGTATTGGGTGATATTCCTGCTATTAATAGCACTATTCATATCATCAGTAAGGTAGGTTGATTAGATTGGTCTGAATCTGTCTTTTTCTGTTGTTCAAGTAAGGGAAGGGGGATTTAGAAATGCTAAACACATAATGCTAAGCATATTTCATTTATTGATCTTTCATTAAACAGAAGTAACAATGTCACCCAAGTATTGAAAAGAGTCTTCTAAAATTCAAATTTTCGCCTCTCAATAGCACACTATTGATGCTACTATTTATAACTATAAGATAAAAAAAGTCAGGTAATTGGCCTTCCTCATTTCACATTTTCTTTTGATCAGGTTCTGTTACCAACATCTTTCAAGATTCCACCTGGTCTGGAGGAGCAATTGAACACTGTGCCCTCTTTCTGGAGGTTCAAAGAGCTACTGGAGGTAAAGTCCTCAGCAGAAATATATTGCCCCATATCTCTTAAAGAGTTCTTTTATAAGGGGCTAGAGGAAGATCATCTTAGTATATGATATAGTGCAGGGGTCCCCAATCCCTGATCCATGGACCAGCTCTGGTTTGCAGAATGCCAGCAATTGTCTGCGCAAACTAGCCAAGCCCCATTCACAGAATGCAGGCAACACACAAAGCCACGCCCCTCCGGTCCGTGAAAAATCCTTTTTCCATGGAACTGATCATGGTGCCCAAAAAGTTGGGGACCATTGATATAGTGGAAGACAGAAACTAAGTTTATACATTGTTCCAAGCAATGATTTACACACTGTAATAGTTGGGTGCAGAGGATTCATCCCCAAATCAAATAATTGGAAAAATTAAATTATTTATTATTTTTATATGCTGCCATCTTGCTATCCAAAGTGGCTTACTATCCGAAGTAGCTTGCTATCCAAAGCAACCAAAGGTTTGTTGCTGATACAAACACACAGTGAATTTATTTTAGTCTGAATTCTTAATATTAATTATTTGTTGCTGTTTTCTAGGTATGAAATTGGCAAACTTTTATATTTAAAAATAATCTTAACATGAATTTGTCTTTTAGCTATCACCTGCAATCCTCATTGACTTGATTGGCTTGCTAACTGTGCTTTTTAAACTTTCAGAGATATCAGCTGATGAGTGAAATTGAGTCATCAGAAAAATATACTATTTTTGTTCCCGGGAATAATTCAATTGAGGAATATTGCCAAGCATCAAATATTACACAACTGGTAAGAGATTACTTCCTTAGAGAAATAATCCTAATTGCACTCATGTGGAGGAAAGCTTCTCTAACTCAATGAGACTTAACTTTTTATTCAATTGTTTAATTCAATTGATTGCACAGTTCTTTGTTTATCTGTGGGAAACAACATATCAATAAATAAGAATTTGGATTCAATCTTGAGATAATACATTTGGAACTAACTGTTGTTAGCTGCTTTGTGCACCACAAGGTTTCTATAGGAGGACAAGTAATTAATTTTAAAAGTGGGGTTTCTATCTCATCCCATGTGATAGCCAACCACTGCTGTGTTCCCAAGAAGACTAATATTAGAGTCTGACAATCAATTAACAGTTTAACTCTGAATTGTCATATGCACAGAAATGCTGTGATCTATGATGTACTGTATCTCCAGTTGCCTTCCACTGAAAATCACTGTTAAATTAATAATGATATAACTATAAGTGAATAAATTATTCACCATCACCAATATAGCATTTATATATCATTTAAGGGCTTGGTTTTAGGTTGGTGTCATTAGGTTGGTGTCCTTTGGTCATCAGGATGTACCAAGTATAACGATGAAATTAAATTGGCATTT
Organism: Pareas carinatus; assembly: GCA_032468095.1. NCBI lineage: Eukaryota > Metazoa > Chordata > Lepidosauria > Squamata > Pareidae > Pareas > Pareas carinatus. Next base: position 8,809 of record JANHFO010008436.1, on the reverse strand, counting down.
CTGCTTCATGGGTTCTGTAACTCTTTATATATGAACGCTATTATCTCTGATGGTTGTAATGGGAATATTTTTCTTGTGGCACTTTACCTGTGATCAAGATGAACTTGATGTGGTTGAGTATGGAAAGCAACAGCCTTGTTAAAGGCCCATCTGCAGTTCAGACATTGGAGATGTGAAGAAAATGACTTCTCTGCATTGTGACCAAGATATTTGGGAGAATAAATTGAAGAGGAATGGCTTATGACTATGCATCTTCTCTTTAAGTTTCTATTCCACTTGCTGTTACCTTGTTGATTCTAATAATTGACCTTGAGTATTTTGTTTTGTGTGAATTTCAGGATAATGACACCCTCCAGTATCATATTGTAATTGGTGATAAGCTGTTTTTGAAAGACCTGAAGAACGGAGTGCACAGAAGCACAATGTTAGGATTCTCCAATTGGCTCATGTTTTCTAATACACTCAATAAGGTGAGAATGTGCTATAAGTTACACTTCATTTCAATAGTATGTGGTTTAGCAAAGAACATCTAAAATATGAAATACTATACTTTTCAAATAGTAAATTTGTGTGCATATTATGGGTGCAATCTTGAAATGTTTTATGTATTTATTTTAAAGGTTTGATATATTTATATGTGAAATTTATTCTGTGACCTCTATAACATAAATTGGAAGAGTTCTGGTCAGTAAACTGATATACACAGATTAAAAACCAACAGTTAAGTTTATTTGTTTTTGTTGGGCTTCAATGAGGATGCTATGTTGGCTCAGGGAGTTTTTATATTATGCTACCTGGATAATTGTGCTTGGAACCATGCTTCATTTCTCATTCCTTTTTTAATTGTAGACATATGTAAACAGAATTCTTTTGGATGGTCCATTTATTGAAACAAGAAATGGAATGTTGATTGGGGTTTCTCAAGTTCTACAGATCCACAAAAATCGTTGCTCTACCAATACCACCACTGTACAAAAGGTAGAGTATTAGAGATTTTCTTTCTTCGTTGTGAGTACTAGTTGTTTTCTACTACCTTGTCTGACACTTATGAATAAACTGATTTTCCAAGCCCTCTGCCCAAATTATATACACTCTTTCTTCTTAAAATCTGAAATCTTGCAACATTCAGGAACAAGTAAGCTGGCATCAATAGGCCTCCTCAACAGCATTTGATGCCATTCTATTTCTATTCATTCATTCATTCATTCATCAATAAATCAAGCTTCTTAACTGGCCATCTCCCTCACAGAGGGCCTTTGGGTAGAATACAATTTAATCAATACAATAAAACATTAAAACCTGAATAATTTAAGATTAAAAATTTAAAAATGTATACACAAATCTGGTGAGGATTTTATCAATATAATAAAAATGACAAAACTTAATATTAGCATTTCGTTTTTATAACAGTGGTTATGCTAACAAAAATAATTGAATATGGTCAAGATTTTATGGACCTAATGAATCCTGGCAGGTTCAGACCCCAATAGTTCAGTCTACTTAACTAAAAATAGATCCTCTAGTTTTTAAGAAAATACACTATGTACAGATTATTTTGATTTCTCAGATAGTGTATTCAGTGGTGCCTCCGTACAAAATCAGTGAATGGGGCTATTAACCAAATATCCTGAGAGCCAGTCTAGTCTACTTCACATTCCTCATTGTACTTTTCAAGCTATGTGTCATATGTTGCCAAGAACAGGGTACAACACAGTGCATGAGTGTGCTGATGATAATGTGAAATCTTTTTGATTTTTGTCCAGCAGAAAGATAAAAGTATAGAGTCCTAGATTATAGGGAAGACGATGGAATTTGATCTTCCAATCTATTTCACTCTGAAGTTTCTCAGTGATAAATGACTGTAGGAAAGTTGCTATAATTTCAAACCAGAAGACAACGTGGTTGTTATGCAAACATAGATTTTAAAACCTCAATAAAGAGTGATTGGTTTATTAAGATGAAGGAGGTCTATGACTGTTGAGATGGATAGACAGAGAGCCAGCCTGGTGTATTGGTTAAAATGAAACCAGGATACCGTGACGTCTAGTGCCAAGTTGGGCTTTGAAGCCAGCTGAGTGACTTCGAGCCAGTCACTCTCTCTCAGCCCAACCCACCTCACAGAGTTGTTGTTGCAGGGAAAATAGGGGGAGGAAAGAATCTTATGCATGTTCACTGTCTTTAGTTACTTATAAAGTAATAAAGACAGGATGAAAAACTAATAAATAAATATATAATCTTGACAATGCTAAGAATTCTGCTATGACGGAATATGAAAAATAATAACCAGGCAGTGATTAATGTGGGGTTCTGTTGTGTTATGATTTGTTACCTTTCCATGCTATGAAATATCTATTAATTATCCTTTTTTCCCCCTGTATGCCAGTCAAGATGTGCTAAATGCAACAAAAGGATCAAGTGCCCAGCAGGATCGGTGCTTGCAGTAAGCCTTACTTTATTTCATTGGATACATTTTTCTATCAAACATGTCATCAGGAAACTTTGTAGAAAAAGTAGCACTTTTACAGAATTTTGGAGCTAATCATGTTTATTGTGAAAAGGTAGAAAGAGTTAAATGTTATCTGTTTGGAATACATATCTGCTTATCAACTTTTTTACATTTTCTTTCTTTTTTAACTGACAGCAAAATCCAGGCAAAGGGAATCTTCCTCATTGTGTATTTAAAGCTGGAGGCATGAAATTAGTTGGCTGCTACTTTACCTGCATCAAAGTTTCCCTAGTAAGTAATATCTATTGATTAGATATCTGCACATATGTCAAATATTCAGTAATTTTTTTTCTTCTGGCTGGCCCAGAAGCATTTATTTCTATATTAGGAGACTGAGATCAGTTTCTCATTCATAATCTGAGTGAATATATAACTGATCACCCAGTTGATGCATAGAACTATATCTATATTACTGGTGCCATATCAGAAACGATAAGCAAGAAGATGCTATTATGATACCATCTCAAGCCCTAAACAATCTAAATCTTTGAACATGACTTCAATTTATTTGAAGATTTTACGTGGCCATCCAACTCAAACATTTTGATAGTGGTTGTTTTGCAAGAAGAGCCAAAACAAAGAGACACTCAGCAGTAATTCTTACATTTGTACAAAATCTCTATTTTTTCTCCCCTGGTCTGACTATCCATCTGTCTGTTTTCTAAGGTCTCTATCTGCTGTCCAGGCTATTACGGTGCTATGTGTGAGTTGTGTCCTGGGAAACCAGGCAACTGGTGCTCTGGCAATGGGGTGTGTCAAGATGGCATTGAAGGCAATGGAGATTGCCAGTGCCAAGAAGGTTTCCATGGCACTGCCTGTGAAATGTGTCAGGCAGGAAGATATGGACCCAAGTGTCAATCAGGTGATTATGGCTTGTTATTCACCCTTATCATGTACGGCATCTGGACCTGATTTTCTTCTTTGTGCTACTTATTTCTTTCAAAATGTTGCAAAGTACAGATAGTCCTCAACTCATGACCGCCATTGCGCCCAAATTTCCATCGCTAAGCGAGAAGTTTGTTGAGTTTTGCCCCATGTTGCGACCTTTCTTGTCGCTGTTGTTAACTGAATCAGTGCAGATGTTAACTGAATCAGTGCAGATGTTTGTGTTTCCCCGAAAATAATATATCCTCCGAAAATAAGACCCACTTACATTTTTGCCTCTCGGAAGAATATAAGGCATCCCCCGAAAATAAGACCTCCCCGAAAA
>JANHFO010008435.1:44502-60821 GCA_032468095.1 Pareas carinatus | reverse complement strand
TCTATCTATCTATCTATCTATCTATCTATCTATCTATCTATCTATCTATCTATCTATCTATCTATCTATCTAATTTATTGGTCACCCTTCTAACTTCCAAGTAATTCTGTGTGACTTACAATAATAAAAAATAACAACTGTACAAAAATAAAAGCATAAATAAAATACCATACATAATAAATTATTATGGATCGTCACACCGGCAGTCAGCCATTTAGACTGGATTTGGCATCTTTATCTACCTTTGAAGTCCTTCCCAAGGACCTGGTATAGACAGGTATGGTTATTTGATGGTGTTAAAGATATTGACACAAGATGTACGCTGTTCCAAGTAAAGTTGCTTGTTGCAATTAACTGATGGTGATTTTTGTCAATGTCAATGGTGTTCAAGTGGTGCTCCAGATGTTTTGGGATTGTACACCCAGAGCATTAAATAGCTATGTCTGACTTTCTCTTTGTTTTTGAGATTCTCCCTGCTTTGTCTCTATAGTCTAAGCTTCTTCTAGCAAAACTTTATTTATGTATTTTTTGCCTGGGTAGATCTTTGCATTTATTCCACTTATGTTTCTCTGAATGCTTTGTTTTTACTTTATTACAATTTTTATACCACCCTTCTCCCTGAAGGGACTCAGGGCGGTGTACAGCCATATTAAAACATTATAAACATACAAAACAATTTAAAAATTATTAAAAAATATATATACCAAAGTGGCTAAATTTAAGACCATAATTTAAAACCAATTTATATCAAATATACACCTTAAAAAGATAAAATTAATGTCAGTTTATAAGTGGAAGGAAGGTGTGATTAGGCCAGACCGGCCTGGGTAAATAAGTGTGCTTTTATGGTGCGGCGGAAGGCACGGAGGTCTGAGATAATGTGAATCTCTGGGAGGAGATCATTCCAGAGGCTGGGAGCCACCACAGAGAAGGCTCTCTCCCTGGGGGTCACCAGCTGACATTGTTTGGTCGACGGCAATCTGAGGAGGCCCTCTCTGTGGGAGCGAACGGGTCGGTGGGAGCTATTTGCCGGCAGAATGCGGTCCTGTAGATAGCTGGGTCCTATGTCTATTATAAATTGATGTGGATATTATTTTATTAACTGATTTTCATTTAAAAGAGTGGACATGAGTAGGAGAAGCAGAACTGCATCAGCAAAAACTCAGTTCAGTCATGGCAGCCAATAGGTCTTCTGATAATGACCAATGCTGACAATGTTCAGAATCAGTTATATATCTGAACATTCCATAATCAGAGTGTCTGTGTGACGAATGTACATATCTATTTATATTTTGGAGAATATTGATATTTTTTAAAGAAATAATAATGGTATGATACACTTTAACTAATAAGGTTGATTGGTTAACTTTTATAATCTAACACTGAACTATGATATCAGGTATGTTTTTACCCATATGACTAATGGGTTCAGAAAAAGGATGAGAAAAAATTCTAAACAAAGACAAAAACATTAAAATTATTTTCGCAAGAATGTTTCCTACAGCTAAATTATACTCTCCCGCAAACTTAGACACTCTATCTCTGAAATCATTTGTACTTAATCTAAACATGCCATGAACTTATTTCCACAAAAAACAAAACAAAAAAGCCCAGCACTTTTCTCCACTCAAGATTGTGCTGATGACCTCTGACTCCAATTTATCCACCTTTGGTAATATAATTTCTCAATGACTTCAGAAAGGAAAAACAAAGAAATCATATGTTAGATCGATACGCTTAGCTCACATTAAATAGCCACACTCTATATAATCTTCCACCAGAATTCTGATATCGTTATCCCTATGATCCTGTTGCCCTCAGCTGCAACCAGTTATCCTTGTCTACCCCAGCTGGCATGGACTGAATTAAAGATGCTTATTTCCACCATCATATGTGATGATTTTTATTGAAATAGCAATGTGCATCTTTCAGAGTGGGGTCAGACATTTATAATCATTCACAATCAGGGCAAGATTTCTGTCCTGTTGCAGGAAAAGGATATGCTTATAACTGAAACCTAACTAAAAGTCTACAAGAATATGAAATTCTCTGAAAATGAATGAAAAGGGACATAGAGAGGAGTGAATAAATCTCCCTGTTGAAACTGTAATGAATGTTCAAAGGACTATTAGCTCCCTCTAGTGATATCTGCTAAATTTCTAATTCCATGACAGAAGACAATCTGAATTTGACACATAAGAATGGAGTGAATTTATACCTTTCACATCTAATTTATGGCTTTACTTACACTAAAAATCTAGATACAGGGAAATAAAAACAATTTGACAATCCAGGAATCAGGTATCTTTCAGTGATATTCAGTGATCTAAACAGAGAAAGATTGATCACTAGCAGGCAAGAAAACCCCCAGCAGAAGTAGATTTTAGACTTCCTGCCAGCTTCCTCAGTGATGTTGCTTGTTGGAAATTGGCAATGAACATTGGAAAGCACTCCTCCTCCTCCTCCCAGAACCCCTTGCCATTTTGCTGGGAGTAAAGGGAGCAAGAGAGGGCACAGTGTTTTAGCAGTTAAGACATAGGGCCTATTGACTGGAGAGTCAGCAGTTCAAGATCCAAGCACTATGTGACAGGGTGAGCTCTCATGCCTACCCCAGTTCCTGCCAAGCCAGAAGTTTGAAAGCATGCAAATGCAAGTGGTGAAATAGGTACCATTTTGGTGGGAAATGAACAGCATTCCATGTACTTCAGCATATAATGATGTTGGTCATATGACTATGGAAGTGTCTTTGGACAATGCTGGCTCCTTCAGCTAGGTAACAGAAATGACTGGACAGGGGAAACTGTTACCTTTGGGGAAGGGGAACAAAGGGAGGCAGGGACCATGAGTAAAACTGCATTCTATTCCCTATCCTGACAAATTCCCTAACCTAACAAGAGCCTCTTCCCTCCACAGAAGAAGATTGACAACACCCATTAGCCAGTTCTACCTCACCAGCAGACATTGAGTCTCTTTGCTTTCAAACTCAGACATTTTCAAGAATATATTAATATTTCCCAAGGGATATAATATATTTTGCCACACTCATTTTCATTTGTCATGTTTGGCAATGGCTATTATAATGAAAACCAAGTAAGGACCCTCTGGCATCCCCCTTGAATCATTTGATGTGACTTTTGATGCAGTTGCAGTCTCTGGCCCAGGATGCTTGATTTATGGTTCACCTGTTGATGAGCATAGCTCTGTTTGCTTGCCTTGGATTTGGACTTTGCTTATGAAAGTGTACCTGTCCAGCCTCTGGATGATCCTGTTATGGGTCAAATTAATATAATTCTGTGACCTTGCTTTGTAATTGACTCCACTTTCCAAGGCAAACCCCTGACAATTCTGTAATCTGACCCAATAGTAGTACACTTTCTCAAAGCATAACGATTCTGCAGGACAATTTTTTTTCCAACTATATGGAATAGGGAAGAGGGGGTAGAAAAAGAGAAAAATAGAATTTTTCTCCCTTTTATTTTGAAGTTCCAATGTTTTAAAGCAAAGTGGGAAACCTTTAGTCCTCTAAAAATCATTGAACTGTAACTCTTAGAATCCTTCCTTCTGATTTGGGATCATGGTGATTTACTGGCAGCTGGTGTCCATGGATCCTAGTTTTGAAAGAAACAATGCAGTTTACAAAATCAACTGTAACAAGTGGAACCATTTCTACATGGACAAACATAATTCAATTGAATACCAGCTGGCATTCAATTGCCACAATCCCAAATTCTTCATTGCTACACATTGATATCAAACATCACCAATTTGACTGAATCAATGCAAGAATTATTGACCACACTGCCACCCACCATGCTTGCAGGTTTATCAAAGCCTGACACTCCAGAAACAATTTCATCAAGCGACACATCGACCTACAATCGGCCTACAAACCCCCCAGGATCCAAATCAACTACACAGCCAACCAGCGACGACACTGACCCTCAACCAATCCACATAACCCCTCAACCAGCACTTCAGCTCCCAATGAGCTTCACCTGATATGACCTTCACTTGATGTGACCCACACCTGATGTGGCTCACAAGACCTTCACTTGATGTGACCCACACCTGACCCATCACAAGACTCATCACAAAATCCTCATGACCTCCCCATCACAAGATCTACTGACCATATGATGCCCTTATAAGCAGAAGAACACTGATATCACCTAAATTCTGCTGAAGATGTTACCTAACAGGGTAATAAGACATTCAGAAACCAATCCACAAGCTCAGAGAACGAACCTCCTTCCTTGAGCTACAGATATTCGCCACTATTGCAAATTAGAACAGAATTGTCTTGGGAGGGGATGGAGAGACCTTGACAAATTCTTCATATTATCATTTCACAGTGTGCTTCTTATGGCTCTGCCTCATTGTTGCCAGTCTCCTATTCTGAGCGATGACAATGTTTCCCTGTTCTATATAAGTTAGTTGAACACCAGTTATGTTTCTTTTGATTCTGTAACATCTGTTTCTCTTCATTGTTCCATGTAATGGAAGGAGTAAGTCTAGCAAGCTCACTCATAATCACCAAGAAAACTAGATTTAACATAACACAACCATTTGCTGGGGAAAAAAAATCTGCCACAAAGCAGAAAGAACTGTGGCTTCAAATGACAAGGCAGTCTATTTCAAAACAACAACAAAATACTTTAAAAACAGGTTTTTAAATGAGTTCTATGTTAAGGAGCCCTGCAATAGACAGTCATCTCTTAAATTTGACATAATTCCCTCACAAAACTCCAGTTTGCCTAAACATTCTATTTCATTCTTTGAAAAACAAAGAGTTGTAGCTATTTGATTTCTGTAGGCTTGGACTTTGTGTATAATGTTGCATGTTAAGCAGGTGTTAATTCAGATCAGGTAGTCTTTGGAGCAACTCAAAATGGGTGGATAGAACTAGGTCTAAGCTGTAGATTGAGACTTTGAGCCTTGGATAAATTGATCACACAACACACAGTTGTTGTGGGTTTTCGAGACACCTTGTCCAAATATGCACAAATGTTATGTAGCTAGCTGAACAACAGTCTAGTTTACTAAAATGAGCTTTTAGGCTTGTGATCATTGCTAAATCTACCTTGAGCAAATTTATTGATTGCCGAGCACTTGCAGATACACAGTTCTTTTATGTTTACAGTGCCTTTCCCATAAACACACAAGCATCGTTTAGCTGAAAAGCACCTCATTTGTTAAAATGAACATTTATGTCATGAATCATTGCTAAAATTGCTTTGAGCCTTCTGAACTAACTGATGATTAGAATCTCTATACCTTTATCCCCTTTACACTTCAGTCTAATTATATATGGTATTATTTATCCACGACCTTCAAAATTGCTTTTTTCAAAGTCCCCCAATTTTTTATCTTCAGTTATTGTAAACTCCTTGCCTGGGTATGTTAGCAAGTACACATACACACAGGTTTTCAGGTCTTTCATGAACAGGGTCAGATGGAGTTGGGGAGTTTATGTTTTACTTGGACGAAATTGTTTTTTAGACAGTAGACTAGAGTTTAAAAGTGAAAAAAAATGTTGTTTGATCACAAATAATAAAATCATATTAGTATGCAAGATTGTTTCAGACATAAAAATCTAATAATGGGACACTATCTGGGATGCATACTTTGCAGGAAAGAAAAGGACAGTTGGGGGTAGAAAAAGGAGAAAGGGGAAAAACAGGAAGCAGACTTTCGTGCAAATCCTACTTAAGTTAGCAAGGGAACAAGATAGCAGAGTGTATTAGGAAAGGAATACAGGCAAGGCAGAGAAAAAATGAAGATTACCTCTCCCAAAAAAGAATTGAGGCAGGGTAGAGATAATTCTCTACTCTTCTTGTGCTATGAACAGTGAAATTGTCCTTAGCGTCAGGATACCATGGTTCATTCTGTGCTGGAGTTTAGTATCAATGAAGAGTTCTCATGCTTGGTTGCAAGCTTGTTCTTTGATCAAGACTTTAAGTGAGAAGAAAGATATTGCCAAACAAGTAAGTTTCCATTGTTTCCCAATTAGAATGAATTAAGATAATTAAAGCAGAGAAGGTGTTCAGCTAGTGATAGAAAAGCTGAACCACCATGTGAAGTTACTTTGTTTTCAGAACTGAATACAGAATAGATATGGATTTTTCTTCTGAATCTGGCTTTTGAGACATTGTGCCTTTATACTCTACTCAGTTATTGTGAACTTGTAATATCATCTACTCAGGTATAAAATAGGTTCTGAAACATCCAGATCTTCTGAAGAAAAGATATTTATTTTATCTGGACCAGCAATAAATCACTTGATAAGGAGCCAAAAGCTTACCGTATTTTTCTTACCATAAGACGCATTTTTTACCCCCAAAAAAGTGGGGGGGTAGTGTATGCGTCTTATGGAGCGAATACTCATAAAAAGCATGGGAGATCACTCTGCGAGGTGCTTCAAAGTCCGGAGATCGGCCTGCAAGCCGAACTGGAGGCTTCCCGGCACCCGCAGAGCGATCTCCGCCCACCCGTGGGGTACCAGAAACCCTCCAGTTCGGCTTGCAGGCTGATCTCCGGACTGTAATTTTCTCTCCCCACTTTCCTTCATGGGGCTGGCAGGAGCAGGCATCTCTGCGAGAAAGCTCTCGGTTTGGTGCCGCTGCTGCTGCAGGGTTCGCTCCCTTCACCCCTCCCTGTCCCTTTCCGGTGTTTGCAAGTTCCCAGATTGTCAGGGGAATGCCAAGGCGCAGGAAGAGAGGTGCAGCAGCATGGGAAGAGCTTGGAGCAGCTGGCCAAAGGTCTGCTCATGCTGGTGGAATCCCCAGGTGCTGCTGGAGCCGGTGCCGCCGCCCCCTGCGAAGCCCAGAGTGGCTCTCCCCATCCTGCGAGGCAGCAGGTTAAACAGCTGCCACCACCGCACGCTTCTTTGCCTCAGCCACTCCACATTCCCAAGGACGGGCCGGGAAGCCTCCAATTCGGCTTGCCGGCTCATCTCCGGACTTTGGAGCACCCCACGGTTGCGCAGAGATCACTCTGCGAGGTGCTTCAAAGACCGAAGATCAGCCTGCGAGCCAAACTGGAAGCTTCCCAGCACCCCGTGGGTGGGTGGAGATTGCTCGGCAGGGTGCTGGGAAGCCTCCAATCTGGCTTGCAGGTCGATCTCCGGACTTTGAAGCACCCGTGGAATGCCTCTGGGTGCCCTGCGTCCTATGGTCCGGTGAGCCTTAGGGTACGAAAAATACGGTAATTTTTAGTCTCATATTTACTAAGTCATTGATCACAATTGTCTTCAAGAGAGAACACAATGCCACAAGTAATGAATGCAATCACTGAATTTTCAAATATTTTAATTTAAATATTTACCTTATTAAATAAATAAAATATAGAATATTAAATGCATATAAATCCTGATTTAAATATTTTAAAATATGTTTATTTTATTGTTATAATAGTAAAAAAGGAAAATATACAAGCATACCCATCAAAACATAAATTAAATTAAATTGAATTAAAATTAAAAGCCTAATAGACTTCTAAATAAAATCAGTTCCATTGTTCAGGGACACTGAACATTTCTTTAGTAGTCTGTATTTTCAGTAAGTCCTCATTTATGATGTTAGCTAATAATATGTTCATACTCTAATTCTGTAAGACCCTATGTGTTTGAGGCACTAATTCGGTAAATAAAATTTGCAATTTATTCGTAATTTAGCTGCAAAATCCAATTCCCCATTACTGATGATGAAGTTTTCCACTTAGTCATGTCCAACTCTTGGCGATTCTATGAGTCAGTTCTCTCCACATCTTCCAATCTTGTACTGCTTCTTTGCATTTTTCTATGCTCTGACTGGTGTCAGCTTTAATGGTGTCCAGTCATTATGTTCTTTGGCAACCTGGTTCCCCTTTACTGCTAATTCTACCCAACACAATTGCTTTCTCCAGTGAATTCCCCCACATGACATGGCCAAAATAGAGAGATGCAGTTTTGTGATTTTTCCTTCCAGTGAGATGTCTGGTGTAATGTGCTCCAGTAGTTATTGCTGGTCACCTTTGTTGTCCAAGGAATATACAGGAGCCTTTCTGAGGGACCAGCAGCAAATAGTGAGGGTTGGGTCTGTCAGATCCACTTCTCTGAAGCTCAGCACTGGCTCTCCATAGGGCTGTGTGCTCAGTCCCTACCTGTATTCACTGTACACGTATGACTGTATATCGTCCGACCCATCCACTGTGATCATTTTCCACAGATGATACCACCATATTGGGTCTTATTACAGATGGAGATGAAACAGCACACAGGGGGGAGGTTCAAAAACTATCCACATGGTGCTTACAAAACAACCTGCACCTGAACATCAGCAAGACAAAGGAGATGGTGCTAGACTTTCGGAAGAAGAGAGAGGAACCTGCCTCACTTTACATCGAGGGAGAGGGGGCTGTGTGGAGAGAGTTCCCTCTTTTAAATTCCTGGGAATCTATCTCAGTGAAGATCTCACCTGGAAAATCAACACAACCCAGGTGGCAGAAAGGCCCAACAGAGACTCCACTTCCTAAGGGTCTTGTGAAAAAATAAAGTGAAACAACAGCTGCTGTCCTCCTTCTACCAGTCCACCATCGAAAGTATTCTCACATATTGCATTATGATGCGGTATGCTGGTTTGACAGCCATGGACAGAAAGACCTTAGAGAGGGCGGTGAGGAAGGACAGCACAAAACATCATGGGCTGTCCCATGAGACCACTGGATGACATCACTAGGGCCCGTTGCCTTAGAAAAGTGGGGGAAATCCTCAGGGATGACTCACACCCTGGGTAGCCCTTCTTTATTCCCCTACCATCAGGAAGGAGATACAGAAGCATAGGCAGCCACACAAACAGGCTGAGGAACAGTTTTAACCATGGGCTGTCAGACTCTTGAATGAAAAAACAACAATTAACAATTTGGCATCTCCATGTGTTGGGTGGGGAGTGCATGAAGGGAAACAATCTCATTGTACATATGTTGTACAATGACGATAAAGGTTTTATTTCATTTCTTATATGGTTAACCTCTATATTTTTGCACATGTCCAAGCACTTTATTTCTTATAATGGGTTTCAAAATGCTGACTGGTCACTTCCCTATTTTATAATGTCCTGACATACATACTGATTTATTAGCTTTGTCTCCTTGTACATGACCTGTCCATTTTCAAATAACTGAGAAAGACTTTTTATTTGTCCCTACTCTTTGAATTGCTTTTACTGCCTCATTGCAAGGAAATTTTAAATGTTACCTTTGCCTGTTGGAGTGGTTCCAGAAATAATCCTTCATACTAGGGTCATAACATTCCAATCAGTTATAGGGCAGTCCAACTTAAATAGACATTTGTGATATAAAATCATAATAAGAAAAGCATCCCTGAGTGTTTTTTTTACAAGAGGGAATGGTCACGTTCATCTTCTTTTTTATAGGCAACAACAAAAGGAGATTTGCATTTAGCTGAACAAAGGACATGGCCACTCCTATCTCAAAACTTGCTGAACACAGTGAGATTGCTCTGATTGATATTTGACATGATTTACCGTCATCTAGATTATTATTTTTTGTCTTGTCGGCTGTCGGACTCTTCTACATAGAGCGATATAGCCCCAGGAGATGGAATGCTCATATTTGGGAATTATGCTCACCCTGTTCTCTACCTTGGCTATTCGAAAAACTTTAAATCTGAACAATTTTCTCCTGGTTTTAATTATTATGTAATTTCAGTGCTGTTTTTTTCCTTCCCTTCCCTTCCTTTCCCTTTCCCTCCCCTTCTCTCTCTCTCTCCCTCCCTCTCTCTTCAACTTCCCTTCTCTTCCCATCCTTCTTTTCTTTTTCCTTTCCTTTTCTTTCTATACATGGCCAGACAGCTTACAAATAAAACAACAAAGGATAGCATTCATATAGATAACTATCTATATAAATCATCTTTTTTCCCCCAGTACAATAGCCTAGAAGATACTCTTTCCTCCAATTTGCCCCTCAGCAGTTGAAGGAGGTTAGCTGAGAGTGTGACCAACTCAAAGTCACTCTATGAGTCTCCATGAGTTAGAATGGAATTAAAGCTGAGTTTCTCCTTAATTATTACAGGCTGTTGTATAGTGGGCTGCGAGGAATGAAACGGAGACACACTCTGTTCGATGCTTTATTTGTTGCTGGTGAGTAAGTACAGGAATGGCGCCCGGTTGGAGGGCTGCCCCTTATATACCCACACTAGGGTGGCAGTCTGCCAATCCGGGTGCTGACATTTCCCACGCTTGGCAAATGCCCTCCCCCGGACACAACACCCCTTCCTACCCAGATGGCTCCTTGCCTCATCTACATAACGTAGTCATGCAGGTATTCCAGCCACTTATAAGCGCGCCAGGACCTGCGCGGTTCAGTCGATGTCTGATCAGCAGAGGGCAAGGTCGTGCCTGTGGGAGGCTCCAGAGCTCCATTGGGATGCTTCTGGAAGCCTCCGGGTGTGGCCTCGGCCCCACCATCGTCGGCAAGTGGATTGCTCGCTTCGGACAGAGGGTCTTCCACATCGCTGGGTAAGTGATCCCTATAGCAGGGGGGTTTGTGACGGTGTTAGTGTCGGTTTTGCCGAGTGGGGCGACGGGGGGGTGTTCTTTCGCGGGTTCCCCTGAGCTGGGTTGAGTTGCGCGGGTGGGGTGTTGGTGTTCGTTTTCTCTGTCGTCCTCCCCCTTAATTGATCGATGTGCCATCTCCATGCTCGGCCATCGCTTAGGGTGACAATGTATGATTTTTGGTCCCGTTAATTTCGTAATTTCCCCTTCCACCCACGGGGGGCCCGGGTTCAAATTTCTTGCAAAAATGGGGTCTCCTATCCTTAGCTGTCGAGGGGGGTTGGGTTGGTGTCTGCTGGTGTTGGGTGCAAATGTGGGGTTGAGTCTGTAGAGGACGGAGCGAAGCTTCTGTTCCATTAAGAGTTCCGTGGGGCTGCAGCCTGTTGCCGCGCAGGGGCTAATGTGCTGCCAGGTTAGGAACTCGGCTACTTTTTTGTGCCAGTTCCCCAGGCCTAGGCGCTTGAGGGCCTCCTTTGCCGAGCGGATCATCTGTTCCACCTGGCCATTTGCGCTGGGGTTCCCAGGCACCGTGAGGGCGTGGCGGACCCCCAGGTTTGCAAGGAACCCCTCAAACTCGGTGCTCGTGAATTGCGGCCCCTTGTCCAAAACTAGGATGTCAGGGAGGCCGTGGGTGGTGAAAAGATCCCGGAGGGCTTGAGTCACTGCTTGGGTTGTCATGGAATGCATTGTTGCAATTCCCAGCCATTTTGAGAATGCATCCACGGTGACCATGAAGGTCCTCCCTAGAAATGGGCATGTGAGGTCCACATGTACCCTCGCCCATGTCTCCCCTGGGCCTTTCCCATTTTTTGCTGGGGGCTTTCTGGGATGCTGGTCGGGATTGCTGGCACGCCAGGCATCTTCCTACCCATTCCCCTATGTCCTTGTCTAGCCCTGGCCACCAAACGGCTAGCCCCTTCTGGCTAGCCCCTTCATGCGTACTTGTGAATTATTTCAAGGACCCCCTCCCTGAGTGCCATTGGGATGATCACCCTCTCACCCCAGAGGAGGCAGCCGGCTTGGGCTGCCAGTTTGTCCCTGCGTGTTTCAAAAGATTGAGGACTTTTCTGAGCATGGTGTCCTTGCGCTCACTCTAGTAGCCCGAGCAGTGGCTTATGGTCTGTCACTAGCTCGAAATGCCTGCTGAACAGGTACTCGTGGAAACGCTTGATGCCTGTCACTAGGGCGAGCGCTTCCCTGTCTAATTGGCTATAGTTCCGTTCCGGTTTAGAGAGTGACCGGGAGTGAAATGCTATTGGCGCTTCCTCCCCGTTTGGTAGTTTGTGGCTTAGGACTGCCCCTACTCCGCATGGGGAGGGGTCGCAAACTAATACTACTGGAAGGGTGGTGTTGAAGCACATGAGAAACTTTTCTTCGAAGAGGAGGTCTTTGCTCCCCTGGAACGCCCATTCTTCTGTTGGCCCCCAGCTCCAAGGCATGTTCTTCGCCAGCAGCCTGTGGAGCGGGTCGGCTACCGTTGCCTTTCAGGAAGGCGTTATAGAAGTTGAGGAGTCCAAGGAAGGCTTGGAGCTCCTGTTTGTTCTGTGGTCTGGGGGCCTCTCATATGGCTTTGACCTTGTCGGTGGTGGGGTAGATGCCTCGGCCATCGATTCGATAGCCTAGAAAGTTTACCTCGCTGACCTCCAGGCTGCACTTCTCTCTTTTGAGTCGCAGCCTGGCTGTTCTGAATACGGTCAGGACCTCCCTTACCCTTTGGGTTAGCTGCTCCTCGTGCTCCGCTGTGACGAGCACGTCGTTGAAATAGGGCACGACTCCAGGGATCTTAAAGAGCAATCTTTCCATGATGCTCTGAAAGATCCCCGGCACTACGCTAACTCCAAACTGCAACCGGTTGCATTTGAATACCCCCCCCCGGTGCATGATGATGGTTTGGGTTTCCGCGGTAGGTGCATCCACCGGGAGTTGTTGGTATGCTTGGGCCAGGTTGAGTTTGGCGAAGATCTTGCCTGGGCCCAGGGAGTGCAGGAGGTGTTGTATTACTGGGACGGGATAGGCGCTCTGTTGCAGCACCTTGTTTAGCGTGCACTTAAATAAACTAAACTAAACTAAACTTGTAATCCGCGCAGATGCGGATGGAGCTGTCGCTCTTAAGAGGGGTGACTATCGGGGTCTCCCATCGTGCATTGACGATGGGTTGGAGGATCTCCTGGACAATGAGCTTGTCTAATTCCGCGTCCACCCGGGGCTTGATGGCAATGGGTACTCGCCTCGGTTTGAGTCTAATTGGGCTGATGGTAGGGTCTAGACTGAACAAGATCGGGGTCCCCTTATACTTGCCGCTGAACATGTCCTGGAAATCTCGAGTGAGGCTGTCGATGCCCTCCTCCCGGATCCCATGAACCCGTTAGGTCGATGCCCAGCTTCCCGAACCAATCCACCCCCAACAGCATCAGTAGGTCGTCCTATGTTATGGTTATGTCTAACGGGCCCTGGAAGTCCTTATAGGTGATGGGGACAGTGGTTTTTCCCAAGATGGGGATGCGATTCCCTTGGAAGTCTTTGAGGGTGGTGGATGTTGGCCTCAGGTCTCGCCGGCGAAGGTCAGGGTTTGCTGCTCGGAGGTCCCTGCAGGCGATCAGGGTGACCGCCGATCCAGTGTCCACCTCCATTTTGAAGGGTGTCTGCCAGAGGGTTACGGTCGCCTTCCACTTGACTGTGGTGCTGTCGCTGTTTCTTGCCACTCGGGTTTGGTGAGTCTTCCTCTCCCGGTATTTGTGGTCGCGGTGATCCTTTCGGTCTCTGGAGGTTTCCTGTTCCTCGTGTCTGAGTTGCTGGATCACTTCCAGTGTCGTCGGTGGGGGGACAGGTCCTTCGATCGGCAGATCTTCCCTATGTGGCCTTTCTTGCCACACCAGTGGCAGTGCTGGTCCCGGAAACGGCATGCCACTCTCACGTGATCACCTCTGCATCCCGGGCATCTGTAGCTGGTTTTTCCCTGCCGTCTGTGTGTTCGGTGGACTTCCTCGCTACTGGTGCTCACGTAGCTCGAGGAGCTGGAGTCCCACCCGCTATTGTGATGGACCTGGTCTTTTGAGGTTGGATCGGCTTCAGGGATTTTTGCCTGGACGGAGGACGCCATGTTTTTGGACTCCGTGAGGAGTGCTTCCTCGATGGCATCATCCAGGGTGATCTGATTGTCCCCCATCAGTTTATTCTGGAGCTTCTTGTCGCGAAGATCCCAGACAAATTGGTCCAGCAGGATGTCATCTATGCCTCGGAGTAGCTGCATAACGCGCCCAGGTGGCATATTGCGGTGGCGTAGGCGGCGGCGCACTCCCCTTGCTGTTGCATGCGATTCCGTAACGTGAACCGCTGTACCAGCTTGGAGGGGGTTAGGGCGAATCAACTTCGCAAGGTGCCCTGCTGTTCTGCCCCGTACTTGGCTGCGCCTGCGGGGTGTCGGAAAATGAGCTGCTTCTCCCCGTGGGTAGTCAAGAGCGCCGTTTACCCCTGGGGGGGCGTGGCTGTGCGGAGCGGCGTGGTGCGGTGCCGGGGCGTGAGCGTGGGCCCAGCCGGGCCAGCGTCAATGTCCAATGGCCAGCGTCAATGTCCAGTGGCCAGCGACTCGGGATCGCGCCGACGGCAGAGGGGGGGGGAGTCCCCCAAGTCCAAGGTCCTCTGTCCGCTCCGTCCGGTCGTGCACTCAATGGGCGTCCGCGCCCTCAACGAGGCAGCAGGAGTCGGCGTCGTCCTCGGCGAGATGAAGCCCACACCCAATCAACTCCTCCCAAAAAACAAGCGTCCCCAATCCTGGCCCGAAGCGTCACCAAAACCGTCCGGAGAATTCCAAAGCAGGCTAAAGTTGTCCGAGCTGTCTGCCTTTGGCAGCCAGCAGTCTTTTAAAGTCCCCGCTCGGGCGGTGGCCGGCGGCCCCGCCCCCGCCCGCGGCCAACCCGCGGTGCGGATTGTTCCCGCGCTGCCATCCGGCGCAGGTGCCTGCGAGTACGGGCGTCCAGGAGGGGCTCTGGCGCCTCCTCCTCCTCCGTGATCATTCTGGCGGTGTCGAAAACCAGTGACCCCGCCAGGTTGAGGAATGTGCTCCTCAGTCTCACGTCCGATGCGTCAGTGAGGTTGTTCGAGCGCACCAAGCACTCGAAGCGGGCCATGAACCCGTCCCATGTGTCCATGACTGGGTCGAACAGAATTAGGGATTTCATGTGGGCGGCCATTTCTGCTAGTTGTTTGAATTTGGTGCCGCTAGACTCTGTCGCTATTGGTTCACTTCAATCTGGTCTGTATGATCTGTGGTGGTCTGGTTGCGTCTGAGTGCAATTGGTGTGCCTCGTTTGGCTGGTCTGGCCTGGTAGACTCGATCTGCCGCCATCTGGTTGTGTCTGGCGCGATTGGAGTGAGCTATTTGGATGATCGTGTCTAGTTTAGCAATGGCGTCTGGTAGCTCGTGTTTGTTCGTTTGTTGTTCTGTGGGCCCACCTCATCGCCAGTGTTGTATCGTGGGTTGCGAGGAACGAAACGGAGATACACTCGGTTCAATGGTTTATTAGGTGCTGGTGAGTGGGTACAGGAATGGCGCCCAGTCATACTGGGTATACTAGGGTGGCAGCCTGCCAATCCGGACGCTGGCATTTCCTGCGCTTGGCAAATGACCTCCCCCGGACACAACAGTCAGACACAGTTAATTGAATCAGTTTGGTTAGAAGAATATCTGGAATGATGATAATGAATGCTGAACTGAAGTTCACAAAGAGGACTCTTGTGAGGTCCTTGGAGATTTAAGGTGTTGAAGTATGTAATGGAGAGCCATATTAACAGCATCATCTGCCAATCTATTTGGTTGTTAGGCAAATTGAAAGGGATCTAGCAGTGGATCTGTGATGGTTTTCAGGTGGTCCAACACTACCTTTTCAAACGTTTTCACAACTACAGATGTCAGAGCAACCGGTCTGTAGTCATTCAGCTCCTTGATGGTGGACTTATTCGGCACTGAGATGAAGATTGAAGCAAGAAGGAACATAGCACATCTCTAGTGATTTATTAAAGATGTGTATGAAGATTGGGGTCAGTTGTTCCGCACAAGCTTTCAAGCAAGAAGGAGTTATCTTGTTTGGGTCTGGTGTCTATGAAATAGGTCTCGCACAGCCTTTTCTGTGATCATCAGAGAGGGGCGTCCAAAGGGATGAGGTCAAGTTTGGCTGTTGTTGATGTATAACCTGTTGGTGGAGATAGTGGTAATAGTTGACAGTGGTTTTCTCTCAAATCTACAGTAAAGTATATTTAGGTCATCTGCCAGTTGTAGATTCCCTTCAATATGTGATGGAGGTTTGCTGTAACCAGTGATATTTTAAAAAGTTTTGCACATGTTTGCTGGTTCATTCATTGAGCATTGATTGCTTAGCGCCTTTCTGCTTCTCTGTTCCTTCTTTTTAATACATGTTTGGACTGATTGTACAGAAACACAGTAGATCGGCCACCCCCACCTCCAAATAACACCCCCTCCCCCCCCGGGTGGCTCCTTACCTGATTGAACGGGGTGCAGAGAAATCGGGTGGGCTGGAAACTAAAGCGCTCCAAATTCACACGCTTGCAACCAGCTGGGAAGTGCTTCGGATAGCCAACACCTTCCAGCTCAGGGAGGTTTTATTTTCAGGGGACGCCTTATATTCAAGCAAGAGGCAAAGATATAAGTGGGTCTTATTTTCGGAGGATATCTTATTTTCAGGGAAACATGGCAATAATAATAATAATAATAATAATAATAATAATAATAATAATAATAATAATAATAATAAT
>JANHFO010008435.1:33376-44402 GCA_032468095.1 Pareas carinatus | reverse complement strand
CCGTGGTGGGTCTCTGCTGGTGTCAGGTGCATATGTGGGGTTGAGTCTGTCAAGGACAGAACGTAGCTTCCATCCCATTAGGAGTTCCACAGGGCTGCGGCCTGTTGCCACGTACGGGGTAGGCCAGTCCCCCGTGAGTAAACCAAGCAGCGGTTTGTGATCTGTCACTAGCTCGAAGTGCCTGCTGAACAGGTACTCATGGAAGCGCTTTATGCCTGTCACTAGGGCGAGTGCTTTCCTGTCTAACTGACTATAGTTGCGTTCCGGTTTCGAGAGTGACCGGGAGTGGAACGCTATTGGCGCTTCATCCCCGTTTGGTAGTTTGTGGCTGAGGACTGCCCTTACTCCACATGGGGAGGCATCGCAAATCAGCACTACCAGAAGTGTGGTGTTGAAACACATTAGGAATTTTTCCTCAGAGAGAAGGTCTTTGCTCCCCTGGAACGCTCGTTCCTCCATTGGCCCCCAGCTCCAAGGCGTGTTCTTTGTTAGTAGCCTGTGGAGTGGGTCGGCCACTGTAGCTTTCCCTTTTAAGAATGAGTTGTAGAAGTTGAGGAGTCCAAGGAAGGCTTGGAGCTCCTGTTTGTTTTGTGGTCTGGGGCCTCCCGTATGGCTTTGACTTTGTTGGTGGTGGAGTGGATGCCTTGGCCATCGATTTGATAGCCTAGGAAGTTCACCTCGCTGACTCCCAGGCTGCACTTCTCCCTGGCTGCTCTGAACATGGTCAGGACTTCCCTTACCCTTCGGGTTAGTTGCCGCTCATGCTCTGCTGTGACGAGCACATCGTCGAAGTAGGGCACAACTCCGGGGATCTTCAGGAGCAACCTCTCCATGATGCTCTGGAAGATCCCCGGCGCTACGCTGACCCCAAACTGTAACCAGTTGCACTTGAATGTGCCCTGGTGTATCACTATGGTTTGGACTTCCGCGATGGCTGCGTCCACCGGGACTTATTGGTACACTTGGGCCAAGTCGAGTTTGGCGAAGATCTTGCCCGGGCCCAGGGAGTGCAGGAGGTGTTGGATTACCGGGACAGGATAGGCGCTCTGTTGCAATGCCTTATTTAGTGTGCATTTATAATCCGCGCAGATACGGATGAAGCCGTCGCTCTTGAGGGGGGTGACTATCGGGGTCTCCCATCGAGCATGGTTGACTGGTTCGAGGATCCCCTGGGCAATGAGTTTGTCCAGTTCTGTGTCCACCCAGGGCTTGAGGGCAAAAGGTACTCATCTCGGTTTCAGTCTAATTGGGCTAATGGTGGAGTCTAAACTGAACAAGATTGGGGTCTCCATATACTTGCCAAGCTCGCCGCTGAACACGTCCTGGAAATCTCGGATGAGGCTGTCGATGCCCTCCTCCCAGATCCCGTGAACCCCTGTTAGGCCGATGCCCAGCTTCCCAAACCAGTCCACCCCCAACAGTGGTGGCAGGTCATCCCGCATTACGGTTATCTCTAGGGGGCCCTGGAAGTCCTTATATGTGATGGGGACAGTGGCCTTTCCCAAAATGGGAATGCGATTCCCCTGGAACTCTCGCAGTGTGGTGGATGTTGGCCTCAGGTCTCGCTGGCGTAGGTCGGGGTTTGCTGTTCTCAGGTCCCTCCAGGCGATCAGGGTAACGGCCGACCCAATGTCCACCTCCATCTTGTAGGGCGTCTGCCAGAGGGTTACGGTCGCCTTCCACTTGACTATCGTGCTGTCACTGTTTCTCACCACTCAGGTGTGGTGTGTCTTCCTCTCCCGGTGTTTGTGGTCACGGTAGTCCTTCCGGTCTCTGGAGGCCTTCCTGCTCCTCGTGTCTGAACCACTGGAGCGCTTTCTGTGCCACCGGCGGGGGGACAGTTCATTTGATCGGCAGACCTTCCCTATGTGGCCTTTCTTGCCGCACCGGTAGCAGTGCTGGTCACGGAAACAGCACGCTGCTCTCATGTGGTCGCCTCCGCACCTGGGGAATCTGTGGCTGGACTTTTCCTGCCGTCTATGCATGTGGTGTATTTCCTCGCTGCTGCTGCTCACGTAGCTCGAGGAGCTGGAATCCTGCCTGCCGGTTTGGTGGACTCGGTCCTTTGGGTTTGATTCAGCTCCGGGGATCCTCGCCCGGATGGAGGATGCCATGTTTTGGGACTCTACGAGGAGTGCTTCCTCGATGATGTCATCCAGGGTGATGCGATTGTTCCCCATCAGTTTATTCTGAAGCTTCTGGTCGTGGAGGCCCCAGACAAATTGGTCCAGCAGGATGTCATCTATGCCCTCAGAGTAGCTGCATAGTGCGCCCAGATGGCAGATAGCAGTGGCATAGGTGGCAGCGCATTCCCCTAGCTGCTGCATGCAGTTTCGTAGCATGAACCACTGCGCCAGCTTGGAAGGGGTTGGGGCAAAACGTCTATGCAGGGCATCCTGTAGGTCTTTCCAGGGCATTGAAAAGACCGGTTCAGGTGCCGTTATCATTCTGGCGGTGTCGAAAATCAGGGTCCCCATCAGGTTGAGGAATGTGCATCTCAATCTCATGTCTGATGCATCGGGCCATGAAACCGTCCCATGTGTCTGTGACCAGGTCAAAAGGAATGAGGGATTTCATGTGGGCGGCCATCTTGTTGGTGGTTTTCGAATTTGGCGCCGCTAGAATCTGCCGCGATTGGTTCGCCTCGGCCTGGTTTGTGTGATCTGCAGTCGTCTGATCGCATCTAGGTTTGGGAAGATGGTCTTGTTCATCTGGTCGGCCTGGTAGACTTGATCTGCTCCCGTCTGGTTGCGTCTGGCGCGGTTGGTTTGAGCTGTTTGGAAGATCGCGTCTGGTTCAGCAATGGCATCCAGTAGCTCGTGTCTGTTCGTTTGTTGTTCCGTGGGCCCACTTCGTCGCCAGTGTTGTTTAGTGGGTTGCGAGGAACAAAGCAGAGACACACTCTGTTCGATGCTTTATTAGTTGCTGGTGAGTAAGTATAGGAATGGCGCTCGGTTGGAGGGCTGCCCCTTATATACCCACACTAGGGTGGCAGCCTGCCAATCCAGGTGCTGGCATTTCCCGCGCTTGGCAAATGCCCTCCCCCGGACACAACACAGGCCACTGACACTCCTGCTATCTGCCCTTCAAGCATATCTAGAGCATGTATTTTTCTTACAAATCAATCTTGTCTGATTCTTCGGGATGCCTAAACAAGTCCCTGTAGTTTTCTTTGCAAGACTTTTCAAAAGTGGTTTACTATTGCCTAATTCCTAGGATTGACAGAGGGTGACTGGCCCAAGGTCATCCAGCCTAAAACTAATGGTCTCACTGTTTCTAGCCTGATGCTTTTAACAGTACACCAAACTGGTTTTTACTATGTAGAGTATTATTTAACCATCTAATTGCTAAACTGGCATGCTTCAAACATGGATTGGAACAAATAGTCCAAGTTTGAGCAGACTACTTTGTTGCAATTCCTCTCAGGCATCTGTCTGAGCTTAGGGAAAAAAGCTATTTCTTTAACTTTAATGAGTGCCTTCTTATGGCACTCTTTTTTCAAACCAAAAAACCCTGAATCTTTAGAAAAGCTGGGCTGCTTTAATGAATATCAGAAACGTAGTGAGCTATAGTCAGAATAGCTGTAAATTCTACCAGGTGGTAGTGAATCTTAAGCAAGGTTTATAAGGAATCATGGTGGGACAGTGGTTAGAATGCATTAATGTAGGCTAATTCTGCTGATCGTCAGGGTTTTGATTCTCACCGACGCAAGGTTGACTCAGCCTTCCATTCTTTCAAGGTCGCTAAAATGAAGACTGAGATTGTTGGGGACAATATGCTGGCTCTGTAAATTGCTGTTGCTATAATAATTACAAGCAACGCAGGGTTGCTTAAATCTGCCAGGCAAAGTTTCTTCTTCAATGCTGTTTAGTTACTCAGCTGAGGTCATCCTCCTCCATAGCTCTTGGTTAAATTTTCTCACTGCATCCTTTGCAGTTGAAATAATTTCCATTCCTGTAGATTGGACAGAAGTGCTGTGGTTTTAAACATTTCTCAGCCCTTCTAGAAGTGAAAGTACCTGCCTCCTGGACATTCTGGTCTTGATAGTTTATTGTGACTGATGATAAGCAAATGTTTTTAGTTTTTGAATTTGTTTTGTGAAAATTTATTTTCTGTCTGAAATATTAAATCTCTCCTTGAATTGTACTATCAGGAAATGAACAATACTAAATGTGGATTAAGTTGAAGGTTTTCCATCCTAGTCGTAGGCATTAATGCTTCAACTTTCAGAATGAAAGCAACTGAGGAACAACTGCTTTCTTGTTAATGAGGTGTAACAGCGAATTAAGCTTTTCATATTTCTGGTAGCCTCCTGTTCCAATACCCCTTGAGGAAACCTCAGTTGGAGATCTATCTGCCAGACCATGATTGTGCTCCTTGCTCTCTCATGGAAGTAACTCATTTCAAAGCCAGAGCTTGAAAAAAATTCAAGGAACTGCCACAATCACTATTTTTCTTCCTTATTTTTCCTGGCAGTGATTGCTTTTCCCCACCCTGTTACAAGAGTAGCCATCAGTAGAAAATTTAATTTTGCTCAACAACACTAAGGCAGCATCAGGGAAGGGGGAGAAAGTATGTCAATAAGACACAAGATGACAAATTTTTACTAAAGTGGAAATATATTGCCCACAATTTTATTATTTCACCTGGTGCAGCTTCAGACCGAAATCCAAATTCCGTGCATAGCCAGTCACTCCTCTGGATACAAAATCCAATCCCACTTGGTCAGTTAGGCGCCAAAAGAAATGACAAATTGCAAGACATTTTCACCTCAATAAAAATATACTTCCCTGCTCTTATCAAGTTGAGAGAAAACTAAATCTTAATCCAAACTGGCTGAGGCCAAAGACTACCTTACAGCTTAGCCCATTTCAAGGGACTCCATGTTCCTGTAATGCAAGATCTTTCCATCCACCCTCAGCATGGATCTGACTCACTGTCCCAAACACAACATGCATCACAATATAGTAACATTGTTATTTAACAAAAATGCAAGTCTTGATAGAAAGTATGAGCAGGCAGAAACATCTGACTCAGACAAGCAATCAGACTCAACTGTCCATTCAATGAATTGTTTTTGTGCTACTCAATTCCTAGCTACCATCTCCATGCGTTTAAGTTGATGTGGTAGCTTTACCACATGCCCAATTAGCTGTGAACCTTGACATATTTCTCTTGTCTGTTGTAGTTTTACTGGGTAAATTTGACCTCGCAACATACACACTTGTGGAACCAAGCATGGATCAATATTTAACTATGCTAGTGAGTACTTAGGATTAGACAGCTATGATTATATAGTAATTGCAGCTAAGATTTTTTTTTCTGTATGAAAAAAATTCATAACAAAAAAATTCTGAAACGTTACATCCACAAACTATTCAAGCCAACCAAATGACTCAGATATGTGGCAGAACGATCGATCTGGCTGATAAACTTCAAATTGTATGTCTATAATTCTTACAATGCCACACAAACAAAGATCTAACACTAAAAGAGAAGTTGTTTTACTATAGATGTAGTCCCTTCTGCATCACAGAAGAGTTGAAACCCAGTTCCCAAGAGAATCTCCCAATTAGGCTCTCTTTTAACTTTAGTAGGATTTATTTTAACCAAGCTTGCTTGGAAGCCTCCTACCATCAGGAAGTACTAAGGACTATTTTCCTTTACCTCCAGTTGTAGATTATTTACAGCTTTACTTATTTCAGTAGAGAACTGCATAAGGATGCATGACATGTTTTACATAAATAAAATGGAAATGCCAAACATCTCTTAGCTATTGAATTCAATGGAATCTTCCTTTTTTTTTCTTTTCCCCTTCACATGTACTTAAATGATCCAACCTCCCACTCTCCTCTTGGCAAATGTACTTTCTGTAACAGTCTTTTTGTGTAGGTTCTCACATAGCAATTCATTTTTCAGTCTGCTCCTTTTATTGAGGCTAAACCTGCAATCCACTTCACTCAGCTTCTTTAAATCTTCAATTCAATGGGCTATTTCTTCACAAGTGAAACACCCAGCTTCTCTCTAGCTGCATTGGCTGAACTACCAATTATGCTCCTGAACTCTTAGCACAGTTCAAGGCGGAAGGAAAGCCAACCATAGAGAGAAATAATGTCCTATGCTTTCTATCCTTATACATTATAATCCTCAATAGTCTTTATTAAGGCTGTTTATCACAGGAGGGGTCTTCATTCATGTTGTGCTGGCTACCAGGTCTTTCTTGTTTGCTTTCCCTCCCTTCTTCTGCCTTGACAGAACCCAAAGTAGGGATCTTTGTATGCTTTTTAGATATTTCTCTACCTAGTCTACCTTCCACAACTCAGCCATCATCTACATTTCCTTCAAAGTTGATCCAATTTGAACTACTTGTGGTCTACTTAGATTATAACTCCAGAGCAAGGATGTCTAGTCATGTAGTCCACTTCTATTAGCATTTATTCTTCTAACTTAACTTGTGCTGGCTTGGGACAATGTTTATACGACTGGCTTGGTTGCATGGCCAAGAAATAAACCCTTATATGGAGAAAATTTCCCTTATTGGACGTACTTTCTTGGCTTTAAAATTTCTGGCCCTATGATTTATATATATATTTTGAATTGTTTTTAATAATAGTTCAGTTTTGTATTGTATTGTTTGTGATTGTTGTTTTTAGATGGCTGTGCACCACCCTGAGTCCCTTCGGGGAGAACGGCAGTATAAACAAACAAACAAACAAACAAACAAACAAACCAACAAATAAATAAATAAATAAATAAATAAATAAGAAATTATACAGAATACAGAAAGCAAACCACCTCTCTTTTCCTGGGTTGTGTCAGCCTTAGATTTAAATCCTAAAACTTTGTTTTGTGCCTTTTGAATCAGTGGGCCATTGTCTTTTCCATCCTGGGAGTGTTCTGACCCAGTTTCCAAACAAGACAGGCTCACGAACAAAGGTCAAACATTCTCTTTCATTTACAAGTGCACCAGTCGTCAGACCAGCAACTAGTCTTTTACTGCTTCTTCTTCTCTGCAAAACCCTCCAAACTTCCTCACCGAGATTACAGTCAGAGTCCTCAAGTGTGCTCTACAGTTCCTTACAACAGACATGCACACACACATATCCCTTCCAAAAGCGATTTGACTTGCAGACTTCCAGTGGATGGTGGCAGCGAAGGAGCAGGTTTCGGGCTCTCCCGGACAAAACTGCCTGATGTCTGGTGGACTGGGACTTTTCAAGGTCCCAAGCTTCCCCAAAGAGTAAGTGGAGGAGAGGGGGAATCCAGAGGTCCCAGGGATGTAGGCGACCACCCTGGAATTGAAGAAGAAACTCTGCTGAAGCTCCACCAAGACAGCTGTGACAGCTGCGGAAGCAGCTGCAGTATAAAGGCACAGATGAGCTGTGGAGCGAAGCAGTGGCTTGTTTTTCAAGATGCAAAAAACATTTTATCAGAGAAACAGCTACCTAGTGAGCTTTTTAAAATCCTACATCCAAAAGACTCTACTACCTGGTTGAAAGGATGAGCGAGAGAGAAAGTTTTTCCTGGAGAGATAGTGAAAAATGGTGACAGAAATGTTAGGTATTATACTAGAAAATTTTAATAAGCATTATCTATATTTGATTGTACACATAATTACAGCAACCAGGATTGTTTTTGCACAAAACTGGAAGAAGAGCGAAGAACTGATATAAGATGAAGAAATAATAAGAAAAAATCTAGAATGTGCAGAAATGGACAGATTAACATTATTGTTGAAAGATAAAGAAGATACAGTACACTTCAAGACATGGGATTATTTTTATAAATGTTTGAATAAGAGATGGGAGGAGTAGGTATGAAATTGTATTATTAAATGTGACCTTGCGTATTATTATTATTATTATCATCATCATCATCATCATCATCATCATCATCATCATCATCATCATCATACGGAGAATGACAGGCCACATCTAGATGGTCAATAAAGGAGAATATTTGTCGCGCGGGTTTGAAGTGAGGATCCCTCGGTCCTCTCCGAGCTTCTTACAAGCATTTCACAACCCAGCTAGGTAACGCCATCAGTGCTGGAAGAGAGTGAGGTGTGTAGAGAACAGGAAGAGGAGGAGGATTGTGGGGTCCTCGGAGCTCTCGGAGCTCGGCGGTTTTTCTCGGAGGCGTGTTTCCTGGCCCAAAATCATCCAAACTGTTTTGTTTTCCGGTTTTCTGCAAGAAAGCCGCCAAGCTCACAGGGGGCCAAGGACCCCTTGCGATCCAGATGGACCAACCGGCCACGTTCGTAGTGGGTCCAGCCCTCGTGTT
This sequence comes from Pareas carinatus, assembly GCA_032468095.1. Classification (NCBI taxonomy): domain Eukaryota; kingdom Metazoa; phylum Chordata; class Lepidosauria; order Squamata; family Pareidae; genus Pareas; species Pareas carinatus. The sequence continues at coordinate 36,119 of JANHFO010008435.1, read as the reverse complement.
TGAAGAGGAGAACGTAACAGCGCCGGAGGGGGCCTTAACACCGCAAGGAATGATTGCTCCACGTGACTATGACGGTGTGAAAATATACCTTGTCTCTATCCCAACTCCACCTCCAGTTACCTTGCCGAAGCGGTCAAATCTTTCATTTATTTATCGGCTGGTGCTTGTTTGCTTGTCGCCCTTTTTCCTTCCCCCTCGCAATGCTTGACACGTTGAGTTATATATATATATTTTCCCCCTTTAAGAGAATATTTACTTAGTTAGTATTCACTTAATTAGAACTGACTGTTTAATGTTTTTCTTAAGGGGGGGGGAGAATGGCTATTTATGGCTGTTTCCTGGGCCCCTATTTGCATTCCAGAAATTAAGTCGCCCCCGCCATTATTCCCCTCGCCTTTCATACATTAGAATGATGAATGGAAAGCAGAAATGGGGGAAAGGCTGCAATGCAATGAAAATTTAATCAGCGTCTTCTGCTGCTTTAATAAGGCAAATAATTCTTATTGGCCCCTGCGTTAAGGCTTCTAATATTTAATTCATAACAAACCTTGCGTTATTTTGTAGCCGCATCGACAGGTCCACTTTGCTGCCTGCCGAAAGGCAGCCATAAAAACTTAAAAGCAGATGTAAACGTCTGAAACAAGGAGAGAGATTAGATCTAAAGCGGTCTTGGGAAGAGGAAGGAGGGAAGGGGGGAAAAGGGAAAAGGAAAGGGGAAAAGAGCCGCCAAAGCAGGCAGCTTTGCCGAAGAGTTGGCAAGCTTAGCGAAGGGCAAGCAATATTAAACTTTGTGTTTGTGTGTGTGTATCTGTGTGTTTTGGGGAGGATGAGGATTTGAAACGGCTCCCCTGGACTTAATCGTGGCTTGGCTGGCATGACTCCGTGAAAAGGGATGTTGCAAAATGTCCTAAGAATTATTTGGGGATGGTTTGCGATGCTTGTTAGCTTTGTGCACTTTGTATATAAGGTGTACGTGGGTTGAGAGGCAGGGGCGCCCGCTAGCAGGAGAGGGAACTAGAAGTTGAATTAGGAAAGGCATGGAATAGCAGGACATTCTCCTGCTGTGGTAAGCACTTCATGGAGAAGTATTGTATACAATATTGCTCTCTTTTGCACTATATGAGTGTTTTTAAGATCTTGATTATTCAGCATCAGTTCCTCTTATGCCATACTATCAATACTAAGCAAACTTGTTGCTTTTCAAAACTCTTTATGGTTTTATTCCATCTGGCAATCTATCCCAGGCACACATGCAACCCTGCACATATTCCTTCCCTCTCCATAGCTACAGCATGCATGAATACCACAACTTTGTGGATAGCCCATTACATGAGTTGTTGAGGTGCAGATTACGAACTCAATGATTCCTCTCTAGAACTGAGTCAGCCGTTCCTTGGGTACTTTCCATGATACTGAGATCTTTGTGTGTATAATCTTAAATCACTTTGTCAAAATTATGGGTGAATTCAGAATTTGCATTGCTTTCATTGGTTAATAGATTTATTCAAAACCAGTCAAAGGTTGAGAGAGATCCTTTTAGCCCTCAAGATGGAGATTGATGGATGCAGCCCTTATTCCAGTTAATAGTAGAAATAAGAAATGTGCCAGCCAACTAAAATGTGGAAGTATAAAGTTTAATGAGATGGAACCTAAGTTCCAATTGAGGATATTGAGTTTAGAGTAGTTCCTGAAGGCCAGGCATACAGGAAAAACAGCTATGTTTTTATCTACTTGGCTTGACTTTTCAAGGTGGTGGAGATTGATAATTCTATACTATTTCTTCAATCATATACAATTCACTTCTGCTGAAGTGTTCTTGGATTTGCTAATGATCTTTATGGATATTCTATACAGACCACAGTGCTGCTCAGAGATACACTTCAGCATTACTGTAAAGCTCTTTTTAAACAATTCCTTTCTCAAATTCCTATGAATCTTTCTTTTGGTCTGGCTGCTGCTGCACAGTTCAGTAGACAACAGATAAGCAGATCTCTAAAACAAATTGAACTGTAAAAATCCAGCAAGCTTTTAATTTTCAAAGGAAAATATTTGCATGTGCTACACAATCTTCTGCAAGTTTGTATGTATCTCCAATTTTGTGATTCCCAATTTTCCCTCTTCTTAAGTCAGTCAATATAATACCACAATGGCGGAAGAGATTGTATAACCCAGATATGAGAATTAAGATACAGAGTTTTATCTCTATGCCTTTTGCTAGCTGCTTATTGAAAATCCTTGAACTATGTCATTGCCTTCAAAAGGGGTTTTCATGTTTGAGAACCTGTAGTGCATATTTTTAGGACCATAATTCCAGTACCTTCAGCCAATGCAAATATTTCATTTGAACTGTTTCCATTAAAGCTGGCCCTCATGAGAACAATTATAAACTTTGAAAAGACATCTATTGCTGATTCCATTTTGCCTCTGACATTCCTTTAGAATTGTATATTTTGAACAGTTCTTACCCACTTGCCTGTTTTGCACTCAGTCAACTTACGTCCACAATTGAGCCAAATATTTATGTTGCTAAGTGAGACATTTGTTAAGTGAGTTTTGCCCCATTTTATGATCTTTCTTGCCACAATTGTTAAGTGAATCATTGCATTTGTTAAGTTAGTAACATGGTTTTCCCTACTGACTTTGCTTGTCAGAAGGTCACAAAAGATGATCACATGATCCCAGGACACTCCAATTGTCATAAATATGAGTCAGTTGACAACTGTCTGAATTTTTATCACATGAC
>JANHFO010008435.1:7118-33276 GCA_032468095.1 Pareas carinatus | reverse complement strand
AGAGAGCTAATAAGCTCGAAATAGATCTATCCTAGTCTTCCTTGAATTTATTTATGTGCCAGCACAAAAATATCTAATGACACACAAGGCAAAATAAACTCTGATTCTGATTTATGCTTTTCAAGAAGCTGGAGCTCGTTTTGGGCAGCAGTGATTCTAAGAATCTATTCAATGAATATACCACACACACACACACACACACATATACAGTATATGGTAACTTTACAAACGTGGAGCTGTTTAATCTTATGAATTAGTTTTTAAGTGTCTGTAAAAACAGAATTGAGAGCCAGTTTAGTGAAGAAGTTAAGGCATCAGGTGAGAAACAAGAAGACTGTAGTCCTAGTTTCATCTTATGCACAAAGCCAGGTGACTTTGGCCAATCACTTCCTCTCAGTGCTAGGAATGCCAAACCACTTCTGAAAACCTTGTCAAGAAAACTGCAGGGACTTGTCCAAGCAGTCTCCGAGAATCAGACACAATTGAACGGAAGGATTTTTTTTTAGAAAAGTACAATAATCTTGCCTGTTGCTATAGTCACTTGGATTTTTCTTCCTCTATTAAGAGTGGAAGTGAGTGAAAATGAATACTCAAATATCTACAAGATGACAAGACAGAGTGTAGAGCTGGTTGTCCCACAATTAAACCTTTGTCTCAGATAGCTGATTGGCAGGTTGAATCTCACAGTGGAACCCCGAACACTGCTTGCTTGTTGCTTTTTTTCTACAACTTTTATTGCCTGTTAGCAAGCCATGGCCTCTTTCTTCTAGAGAAGAGGTCTCCAACCTTGGTCCCTTTAAGGCTTGTAGACTTCAGCTTCCAGAATTCCCCAGCCAGTCTACAAGTCTTAATGGAACCTGTTCTAGAGGAAACTGAATTTACATCAGAGAGGGAAAGACAGATATAGAGAGTGTTTCCCTCTCTGCTATGCACGAAATGTGTTGTTATTTCTAAGGCTAACCAGGTCAGTGTCTGAAAAGTCAGGCCTTTGAATCAGATTGAGAATAAAAAGAAACTTCTGAAAATTGTTTAGCAGTTTATGCCAGAAGATGTAACTATTGCAGAGGGGCAAAGGAGGAATAAGATTACAACTAGATCTTGATTAGTGCAGATAATGAACCTCATGAAATGGTTCCTTTATTTGAATTCACTCTATTTGAGGTGATATTTGTATAGAAATGTGATAACTGGTTCTACCTTATTGGGAATAGGCAATGAAAAATTTTAAGCACATTTCTATACGCATGTTAATGAAATATTATGGTAAAAGATAAAAAAGAATAACTCCCCTTTTTATAACCCTGTAGTTCCTTAATTCAGGGTAGAGTTGGGGTAAGTGGATGAGCTGAGCTTTTACTGGCCAGATACCCTGAACTCTTAACCTTCCAAGTGGCAGGTGAGCATCTTCACCACTAGGACGCCATTCGATACTTTTATTTTAAATGTATTGTTAACAAAAACATAATGTAGTTATACAGAGCAAAATAAAAACAAAACAAAAAAACCTTTCTAAATATCATTCGTAAAGGCAAACTGATGAAAATACCTTTATCATGTCTCAATCATCTTGTAGGTGTCTGCAAAATGCAAAAAATGGATATAACTCTGCCTTTTTGATTTGCTTCTTTAATAATACTGTGCACAATTGATTCAGGCATTCCATCATCTTGTTCTATTTTAGTGTTGCTGTGACCACATTTATATCGTTCAATTACATCAAATTTTTGCTCTAATGTAATAATGAGCTCTTTTTTTTTGAGTTTGACAGAAACTCCTCTGATAGAACCTCTTTTTTTTCTCCATTTGCAGACACTGAGATTAGAAGTGTTTAAAAACCACAGCCACAACTGTGGATGCTGTAGCTTCACATTAACCAGTTTTTAGGTTGCATTAAATTGGACCTGATATCAATTTACAATTTGTAATGAATTAAATAATTTACATTATTCAAATTCACATTAAATGTGTGTTGCTATTATTTCATTTCCTACTTATCTCTTGAGTGCAAATGATTGCAAGGATTTCATTATTGATTTCAAGTCAGTGCTAAGTTGTTTTGGGGCCTTCATTCTCTAGGTAAAATCATACCATGTTTCCTTGAAAATAGGACTAGGTCTTATATTAATTTTAACGCATTAAGGCTTATTTTCCAGTTAGGTCTTATTTTCAAGGAAATATGGTGCTAAATGCATCCATCTGTATGATAATTTTAACTGGGGCTTATTTTTTGGAATACGGCTTATATTACAAGCATCCTGAAAATTCATTCTTGCGCTTATTTTCTGGTTAGGTTTTATTTTGGGGAAAACAAGGTAGATAGATGGTCTGGTGCAAAAGCTTCCTATTCCAGATCCATTAACTCTTTCCTTCTTGGAGACATCTGTAAGGATTTGGATCCTGAATCAATGGCATGTTGCCTTTAGTTCAAAGATTTTGAATGAATGAAGTAAGCTACATATAGAGTAAACATTGGAAGATATCATTTTAAGGAAGACTATTAATTAGCTCAGAGGCAGCATTTTTGTTCTTCTGTCATAAGTGACCAAATAATTTTAAACTATCTTTGATACTGTTATGCAGATATGAGAAATACTGATTGCAGCATCTCCTTTGCAAAATCAGATTTGTGGACAGTTGCACGTCCCTGCACACTTCAGTCATCAGTTGCCCTCATTCACGGTTTCTTTCTACATTTCGCTGTTTCTTCCCTACTTATCACCACAAGAATGAAAAGGATTATCCACCCGTATTTTAAACTAGAGTACTGGTAATCCTTGAGTTACAAATGTAATGGAACCTGCCAATTCTATTCGTAATCCAAGGATTTGTTGGAATGAATCACTTAAAATGAATGTGAAAACGTCCTGCTTTTGCCCACGCATTCGCTAAGTGAATGCACAGATTTTTAAGTACACATGAGGTGTCTCAGGGAGTGGAAGGCATGGCAGGGGGTGTTATTTATTTATTTATTTTTATTTATATACTGCCCTGCTCCCGAAGGACTAAGGGGGGTGTACAGCCATTAAAAAACACACAAATACAAGCAATTTTTTAAAAATTTGTTAAAACGAACTAAATTAGGGGCTGATTAAAATACTTAAATCCAAATAAAACCCTGTTACGTTTAAAACCCCACCCTGAGAGGACATATAGGAGATCAGGATAGGCCAGCCTGGATAAAAAGGTGGGTCTTAAGGGCGTGTCGAAAGACCCAGAGATCAGAGATGATGTGTATCTCTGGGGGGAGTTCGTTCCACAAGGTTGGGGCTGCCACAGAGAAGGCTCTGACCCTGGGGGTCGCCAGCTGACATTGTCTGGTTGACGGCACCCTGATAAGGCCCTCTCTGTGAGAGTGGACTGGTCGATGGGAGATATTATTTGGTAATAGGCGCTCCTGCAGATAACCTGGCTCTAAGCCATGGAGCGCTTTAAAGGTCACAACCAAGACCCTGAAGCGCACTCGGAAGACCACAGGCAGCCAGTGCATCTCATGCAGGAGGAAGGTCACATGAGAACGTCTGGTGACTCCCATAATCCCCTATGCGGCCGCATTCTGAACTAACTGCAGTCTCCGGAAGGGGAGCCCCATGTAGAGAGCAGTGCAGTAATCTAGACGAGAAGTGACAAGCGCTTGAGTGACTGTGCGTAACGAGTCCCGATCTAGAAAAGGATGCAACTGGTGCATCAAGCGAACTTGATGGAAGGCCCCCCTGGCCACGGCTGTCATATGATCATCTAACGACAGTCGTAAGTCCAGGAGGACACCCAAGTTGCGAGCCCTTTCCACCGGGGGCAAGGAATCACCCTCAATGACCAGAGATGGAATCAACTGGCTATATCGGGACATCGGAAACCACAGCCACTCTGTCTTGGAGGGGTTGAGCCTGAGCCTGTTTCTCCTCATCCAAACTCGCACAGCCTCAAGACACTGGGTCATCACTTCCACGGCATCGTTGGGGTGGCCTGGGGTGAAGACGTACAGCTGCGTATCATCAGCATACTGATGGAACTCCACTCCAAAGCCATGGATGATCTCACCCAGTGGCTTCATATAGATGTTGAACAGGAGGGGGGAGAGGACCAACCCCTGGGGCACCCCACATAACAGGTGCCTCTGGATCGATCTCCACCCTCCTGCCAACACTGTCTGCATCCGATCGGAGAGGTAGGAGTAGAACCACTGCAATACAGTGCTCCCCAACCAGTGCAGCATGATACTATGGTCGATGGTCTAACAGGACCAGGATAGAGGAACAACCTCTATTCCGGACCCTCCAGAGATCATCCACCAATGCGACCAATGCCGTTTCCGTGCTGAACCCAGATCTGAAGCCGGACTGGAGTGGGTCTAGATAGATATTTTCATCCATGTGCCGAGGAAGTTGGTACTCCACCACACTCTCAACAACTTTCGCCAGAAAGGGATGGTTGGAGACTGGACGATAGTTGGAAAAAACTGCTGGATCCAAGGAGGGCTTCTTAAGAAGGGGTCTCACCACCGTCTCTTTCAAGGTGGCTGGCAATGACCCCTTGCTCAAGGAGGTCTCAACAACTCCCTGGAGCCAGCCTCGTGTAACCTCCCGGGAGGCCAGTACCAACCAGGAGGGACACGGGTCCAATAAATATGTGGCAGCATTCAGTTGTCCCAGGAACCTGTCCATATCCTCGGAAGTCACAGAGTCAAACTCTCCCCAGGTAGCATTCACAAGACCTGCACCTGGCATGTTTCCCCCTACATGAGTGGGGCCATAAATTACCAGGGTCAAGTCCATGGCTATAATGGAAGCTGTTAAACTCCCGAGCCAGTTCAGATGTCTCACCCGCAGATGGCAGGTTGTAATCTCCCATGACTATCAGTCTGGGAGTCTCAACTGCCACCTCAGCGATAACATTGAGTAGCTCGGGCAGGGCTGGTGTCATGTGACAGGGAGCCAGGTACGCGATCAGCAATCCCATCTGCCTACCAGGGCCCCACCTCATAAAGAAGAACTCACAGCTGGGAATCTGAGCCACAGTGGTCTTCCTTGGCAAAGACCTTCTTTAACGAGCACCGCCTCCCCCGCCCCTTCCCTCGGCCCGTGGCTGATGAAAAGCACGGAAATCCAGTGGGCACATTTCCACAAGGGGAGCATCCTCCTCGTGGCCCGGCCAGGTCGCCGTAATTCCCACCTGTTCTGCTCCCCCCTAAACAACCAACTCAGCAATGAGCAGGGCTTTATTGACTACAGACCTGGCATTACACAACATCAGTGCAAGCCAGGGTCCTGAGATTCCGTATTAACTGGGTTCCTGGATGAGCCCAGGAGGTTGGTGCGTGTCACCACTTGCAAATAGTTGGGGGGCACGCCCCTCACTGAATGCGGCCCCCTGCTCGCACCATAATTACCCCTCCCACTGACAACATCAATCGCATAAGCCCCCTCAAGTGGAACTACTGCCCCCAGACCATCTCTGGGTTCCTCAAAATGCGACCCTCCAGGCCAGGACCTATTCCTGTAGAGCTCAATATTTCCCATCATCCCCCTCAACCCTCCCTAACCCCCGTAAAATGTTTCCTAAAAAACCCCTTAATCTGCCCTTGGCCGTGGACCATCTCTCGGGGTTCCAAAGCCCATCATCAAGATAGGCCCTTGATAGTGTAGAGGCCATTGCCACGAGAGGGGGGACTCCCGCAGCGTCCAGAGTTGAGCTGCCATGTACATAATAAGGAGCAGAAGGGAAGAACCAAGGATGCAAGGGTACAGACCGTGGGGCTACAGAAGCAGGGAGAAGATGAAGAACAGGTATCAATGTCCATGTCTATGTCCCAACATCCAGGAAGTCAGGCAACTGAGTCCAAGAATCTTAATAAGTAGTGCTGAAGTTGATAGTCCCCCAGGTCTTAATAGGGGGGAATGTGTATTGGACTGTCCATGGGGTATAGGGCGCTGCCATGCTCATCCACCCCATCAGCCAGGTGGAGAAAGAAAAGTTTGGGTAGAGCTTCTCATAGCCCCCACAAAAGGGGGGAGAATGATCTTCATCTGCCAGATCCCCTGGCTCCCTCGGCCCAGCAAGGCCTCTGGTGCCTTCGCAGCGCTGGCTCCACTCCATCTAGCCATGAGGCCATCGAACATCCAGGAGGCTGCCAACCGCAGCTGTAGTCACCACGCCCATCCCCATCACCTTGCCACCATTCTCATCAGCCTTCAGAACAGGACGATCTTGTGACAGGGGGAGATGCACAGTCAAATCACCCTTGTCTCCGGTGTCAGCGTCAGCCCAGGGTTGGCGTCCCTCGTGTCCCCCGCATCCCCGCCACAAAAAATGATGGGAGTCGAAGGCAGCATGCTCACAGCGGGCCCACGGCGTCAGACAAGGAAGACTGGCAGGGTCGGACTCCTTGCTCACCACTCCCAGCCCCCAACTCAGCTGTTCCGCCTTTCCGCCGCTCCGCCGCTCCACTGCTCCACCTCTCCACCATCCCCGGCATCTCTGACCAGCAATCTAAAGGCTCCAGCAACTCCGAAAATGTCAAAAACATGTCGGAGCGACTCCGCCAGGCTCCACCAGAAAACCCTCAAGTAAGAGGAGGAGGGACTCCCGACGTTAGCCCCAGTGGCTAGGGCCTGCAAAAGCTGGTCCCTGCACCCCTGGACCCATTAATTGGTCCCCTCAGTTCTGTGAACTGTTCCTCGCAGTTCCTCCCTCACGGCCATGTTTTATAATCTATGTTATGGATATAACATAAAGAAACTAAAAAATAAAACTGGTAGAAACAATCACCTTCCCCTATCCCTAAAACTTGAGTTAATTTAAATACCCAATAAAATGAACAAAGGAAAGAAATGATAGTTTCATATATAAACTCAGGGAAAATTCCTTTGAAACAATTGAGCAGGAGTGGGGGAGAGCATCTGGATTTTCACTGAGAGACTCTTTCATGGTTTTGGCACTGCCACAAAGAAGCAGCACCTGCATTTTTCAGCCTCACAAGCTCAATAAAAATGTCAGATTTTCAGCCATTTTTCCCTAGTTCAAATAGGATGGACTAGTATTGATTAGAGTAGCTGGTCCTGTAGGTATTTAGGTGCAAAACATGGAATGCTTTAATGGGGCAAAACTAGCTCCTAGAAACTGACAAATTCATTCAGGGTCTACTGAACCAGTGGTATTTGTTTCCAAAGCCAGTAGCCAGAAAATGTGGAGGATCTGGCATATTGGAGCAATTAAAGATTCTGAGTACTCTCTAAGAGCAGTCGCAAATAGAGCCTGCTAAGGTAGTCTAGCTCAGAGGTTTTTAAATTGTGGTCTGTGGACCTCTTGGGGTCCATGGCATGTTGCTAGGGGAATCGCAGATAGGTCAAGAAAAATTTGGAAAAATTAATATACATGAATTGTTGATCAGTAATTACTTGAATTTGTGGGTATGGGGTCCGCCATGTAGCAATGACATGTTTTGGGGTCCACAGCTTGAAACAGTTTTAAAACAACCAATTTGTTTATTTACACTTCTATTATTCTGTTCAGCTATCAATGCTACACATACTGTACGATGATCAGTGGCTCTAAAAGTTATCTCTACTATCCTTCAACAAGTTCTTGAGTATTGGAGCTTATGGGAGCTGGAGTACAGAATCCCTGCTGTAAACTAATTTAAGTAGTTGATTTCTACTACCAATGCAAATAGATCAGAGTAGGATTTAATGAAGTCCTCTTTCTACCTTTTTATTCACTGTTGCACATTCCTTTCCTTACAAGTTCTTCCTTAGAGTAATACAAGCAACACTTTTCTCATGAGAGTGAAACTTGTTTCTGCTATGAACAGCTGGAATGGGGATGAAAGAGTTGTCAGTTCTTCACTTATGGGGATAAATCAGAAATCCTTGAAGATTTAATGTAAATAAATTCATGACAATCTAGCTGTGATATGGGAAAGTTATGAACACCAGTGATGGCAGGTGAGCAAATTTAATAAAGCTACCGGTGAAATGTGTATTGTAATATAATGATGAGGAAAAATTCTGTCCCAGCTTTTAGGTAAGAATAGCTGGGAGAGAGAGAGGGGGAGGGGACATAGATAACACATACAAATATTTGAGTGCAGAAGGAATACTTATCTAAACTGACATTACTGTGCATTTTAAGGCTATATCAGTTCAGTGCTTTTTACCCCATTGCACAATGTTAATTTCATACAACCATTTACTTTTAACATGTATTCTAAAACTTAAATGTAAAGATGATGATAATTTCTCTCTGGCACCATGAAACGGAAAATGGCCTCAGGCTAGATCACTAGTAGTATGACCTTGGCATCTTTCGACTTACATTAAGAGTAACTATGCTTCTGGCAGTAGGTAGAATCATTTATTTCTTTTGTGTTGTTGCTACAGGGTGGGAAAGATTAAAATCAGAGAAACAGCAGTGGGTGAAATAGGTCCCCTACCCATCTAGATTTATGGACTCAGTGTAAATCAGATCTCCCCACCATTTCATAAAAATACTCTAAGTAAAATCATAATACACCACTTTATGTCATGTACAGTTTAACGCTCAGCATCCATTCATAAATCTCCTTTTCTTTTTACCTAAATTGACTTCTTCCTTGGAGCAAATTGATTTTTGTTTACCTCTACATAGACCCAATCTAGCAGGTGAGTAGCAGTAATTTGCTGCAGTTGGAAAAAATAATTAGAGTCCTCCAGCGAAATATTTGCTTGGTTCTTTCAAATCAATATGCGATTTCTCACCATGGCAGCTCTTGACTAAGTACAGCTCTGTTTTGTAAGGATGGGCATATCGGTCAATTTCAATTCCTTTCAGCTTTTACATTATTTGACATTTCTTTAAAAAAAGTCTCATGAAATGTCAGATAAATTATTATTTTTTCTTGTACAATTCACATTTGTTCATTTTATCAAATTAATACATTTTTGTAAGTGATTATCTTAATAGAATGTATGATTTGTGTTGCACTTTTAATCTTTAGCAAGGTGCTGCCCAACAAAATGTGCTTTTTTACTAAAAAAATGTGCTTTTCTACTAAGAATGTAGAAAAATCTTGCTATCATTTCCATAATTCCGGTTTCATATTAAACCACCAAGGCGAGGATTCTCAATCAATAGTTAAAACATAATGCCTTGCTTTTTCACATACTGCATTTTATTCCTTTTCATTACTTAAAGGAAGTATATAATTTAAATCATTTATAGTATGGGACTATACTATATGGGGCTATACTCTCTACATGGGGCTTCCCTTGAATCGCGTCCAGAGGCTGCAGTTAGTCCAGAATGTGGCTGCACGGGGGATCATGGGGGTCCGGGAATATTCCCATGTGACCCCCTCCTGCGTGAGCTGCACTGGCTCCCTGTGGCCTTCCGAGTGTGCTTCAAAGTGTTAATTACATTCTTCAAAGCGCTCCATGGCATAGGGCCCGGGTATCCGCAGGAGTGCCTGCTGCCGACTATTACCTCCCACAGACCTGTGCGCTCCCACAGGATGGGTCTTGTCCTGGTGCCGTCAGCCAGACAATGCTGGCTGGCGGCCCCCAAGAGTAGAGCCTTCTCTGTGGCAGCGCCAACCCTATGGAAGAAGCTCCCTCCAGAAATTCGCTTGATAGCTGATCTCTGGGCCTTCTGCTGCACCCTAAGATCCATCTTTTTATTCAGGCGAGGCTGGCCTGACCCCCAGGGTTTTTAGTTGGGTCGGTTCCTCGGGGAGGGGGAATAGTTTGAGGGTCTTAGAGGGCCACCGGGATTTTAAATTTTAGAGTTATTAAGAATTTGCAGCCCAAATAGATTTAATTTAATTTTAAACTGTTTTAAAATGATATTGTGTTGTTTTAATTGGTTGTACACCGCCCTGGGTCCTTTGGGAGGAGGGCGGTATAGAAATCAAAATAATAAATTAATACATAAATAAATATAGTAGAAATGCATATCTATTATTTAAATACAGCTATTTAATATAAGGGCTCTGAGACTGAAGTTTCTTATCCCATGTTCAGATGTGCTGCCCTTGAATTTGATATAGACATTTCACAAAAAAATATTTATAATTTCCAGTGTGTTCTTAGAATCCAAGCAAAACTTCTAGAACAGTCAGGAACACAAGGTTATAACTTTTTGCCTTTATTACTTACTGAATATCAAGGGTCCTTCTTTTGCTACTTTTCAAAGGAATTTCCCAAGTTGATATCAATTTCTTTCAACTGTCTTTAACTCTTTGTAACTTTTGCTTAATAATTTAAACATTTATTAAATTAAATAATAAAATGAAATAACTGTTAAATAATTTAATAAACTGTAGCATGTTTGAATGCAAGACAAATTCGCTCTTTCTGTTTTGCCTGCAGCTTACTTGATGTAAGTTATACCCAGAATATCTAATTTGGCAAAAAAAATCATTAATTTGGTCTCTTTGATCATTCATTATAACTCATAACCACCCATATTCTACTTTGGTAGTTACTATTATCAAAATCATTTCACCCCTTAACTCATTTGTTTCTTTGTTCACTCTCTAAATCCTTTTTACATCTAACCTCTGAGAAGCAGGTTTATATGTATCATCTAAAAATGACTTAGTCCCATCAATGATTTGATTTTGACTTCTCAGTTTTAACATCAAACATGTAAATTTCTATTTCTGATGTCTGCCACTGTCGAGAAAGGAGCCCAAAGATATTAAGGTTTATAACTGGCTAACACCTGGCTAACATTTGAGAAATTAGAAGGAATCTTCATTCAAATTGTTGAGCTACAAAGATTTCTAACAATGGTCTAGTCTCTTTTAGGTCTTTCCACAAACATAGCCTGTTCAAAAATCTTTTACTGTTTGTTTTAGACACTCTTGTATAGACACTAATGGAGTCTTAGGAATGTTGACTTCCTTTGCAACATTCAACTCTGTTTCAGATCTTTATAAACGGAGTCTTTTCTCTTAGTCTGTTTATTGAAGGCACCACAGATTTATGATGGAAGTCTCTAAAAGCTTCTGTGTTGTTTCTTGAAATGGCAAAAGTAGCAGCTGTTATTTGAGGAAGCCATTATCTTTTGGCTCATTTTTTTCACTCTCTCACATTCACTCACACACATATTTTTCTTGCTTTATATTTCTTGGCTGCCATTCAAGAAAGATTCACAATTATCACAGGGAATGAATATCACCCACAGCAGTTACTTTTGCCTCTGCTCTTCAAAGCATTCTTATATAAGTCCCCCTTTTTTTTGCTTTCCACAAAAAAAATATTGAAATGTTTAAAACATACAATGATAACAAGATCTATTTATTACTGATCTCTTGAATAATTTGAGTGATTTATTGATGAAGAACATCAGTATCCAAGAATACTTCATTTCACATGTATATACTGACACGAAAATATTTAATGTGCAAAATAGCACAAAATTGATTATACTGTTTGAAATGTTGTTTTCTTATTTCCCAAAGTCCTTGCTGCCTTCCCCTGCCCAAAGCCTTAATTTTTTGTAATTTTGAAATTTCCTTCCACCCTGTTTGGTACTGTTTTTATGTATACTTAATATAAAACATAACTAACAAGGCACAAATACTCACCTCAGATTATTCTATTTTGAATACATTAGTCGAAGACCTTGCTCTCTTGAGAATGTTCAAATGATAGAAAAAATAGAGGGAGAGAAGAATGGAAGACAATCAGAAGCATGGACTCAATTAGAGAGGTGACCTATGCGCCATTGCAAGACTTGAAGAGATTAGCGTAGCTTGAAGAAGGTCTATCTATGTGTCATTTAGATTGGACTCTGAATTGATGACACATAATCAAATTGTTGTTAGATGTTCAAGATTTCTGTTGCTCCTTGCCATCACTTCCCATCCTCATATCATGTTTCTTCATTATTTACAGCTTGACTGGCTATACAGCTTTACATCTTTCCTCCAGAGTGAATGGAGAGAAGCCAAGGATATTGCAGATGAAAACAACTGATTATATATTGACAGACAAAACAGAATCTCTAGTTACCTTGTAACTGAAATATTACTGATTTCTCATCTCACTTAAAAGAAATCTTGGAAGCAGATTTCCAGATTGAACAGTTGAAGAAATGTAAAATAATTTAACACCACCAGACATAATAGTTTTGAATATATAAACATATATAAAAGTTTCCTTTTACAATTCAGACTACCAATGCACCAAGCCCAGGAATATAGTGCCTTTGCAAGTATAAAGGGGAAACAAATATGTATCGGTTGCATTATCAGATGTTATATGAAGTCAGATGTTGGCTAATGAAGTCAGACAACCCCAAGCCTTCACTGCCATCTTTACCTGGCGCAGACACTATGTTGTACCTAAGACAAGCAGCTGGATACAGCTCCAGTTCCCATTTAAAATTCTTCCATCAGAGACAGATGCTCTGGTGATAAACATGCACTCAGACATTCTAAGGTCATATGAGGTTCTCATATGCATTTCTCATATTTCTTGGTGGAAGGAAAAATTCTGAGGATTACACTGTGGTTCTCTATTGTTTTTCAGTGGTGAAAATTTCTGTGTTCAGGAAGTCCAAAGCAAAGAGATTTCCCCTCACGTTATCCCTCCAACAACAATTGTGAGGTGAGTCAAGGTGTTCTGATCACCTCAAAATCCTGGAGTGAGTTCCTAAATATTCTTTAAATTTCAAGATACATGTTACTCTATTGTAGGCTCTGTTTTCATTGCAGATTGCAGATAAAAAAACATTGGTTTATAGACTTAGTCAATTCTTGATCAAACATCTCTTTCCAAATAGAAACCGTTACAGACATTAAGAAGAGGTAACTAGAAGGGGGTCTAATTATAATTTCAATAATTAGTTGTAAAAATATGTAACAGGTTTTTTTTAAAGCATTGTAAAGAGAGAATTAAAGAGAGAACTCATACTTTGAGTTTGCTCTGAAGTTACACATGTTTGACTTTCACATGTTTAAAAGGAGAAGGTTCTTAGAATTTCTAGTTTCTAAGGAAACAGATTGCTTGGTATTTACCTTGCAAGTCTATCTATCTCTGCTTGTATTTGAGCTTAGGTTCAGGCCTTTCTGATGGAAATGTTTTATTTATCGTAAGAATTACTTGGGTTTAAAAGACTCCACTTAAAGGAAACCTTGTGGCAAAGTTATGCTGACTTCTGTTGATGTCTTCTTTTTATATCTGATTGGTTAAATCATTTAATTATAATTATTCTTTTAAAAATCTTCAGATAGTTTTACAGCCTCTTCATAATGGCAGTGACACCATACATTGGGACATTACACTTGATATCTGCCGCCCAGAATGAAATAATGGCTTTTACATGGATATATTATCACACTTGTCAAGCTGCTTTGGAAGTAAATTTGGATTTCAGTTCTTCGTAAACCGTAGAGTCCTCCTTGAAATCACCTCTGATCTCACTCACCTGAAAGCCTAGTCTTTATTTTTCATCTAGCACATCAGCCACTATAGTCATAATAAGTCATACTTATGATTTAGTGATTTATACTGGAGCAAATTTAATACTTCTTTCTGATATAACATTAATCAGTCACTTATTTCATCTTTGGAGTCCTGTCTGCTGTTGTTGTATTCTTCCAGTCTCATTCAAAAGGTTACTGTCTAGAAGGTATCATTTCTCAACATACTGTTTTTCATTAGAGCTGAACTCCATGACCATTATGCCACAGGCTTCCTACTTTCACCTAAAAAAGCTTGGTTGCTTTGCTTTTTTGACAGCTTCGTACCACCAAAATTTGAATCAAATTGATATACTGTTTTAAATGCTTTTTCACTTTAAATCATTAGGAGAATTATGCAATAATGACCCTTCTGAATTTTGCATTTGTTTTGCAGACCCCAAAACATCATCAAGCTGTTGATGAAGGTTCAAAAACATCTGTTGAGATGTATTTAGTTAGAAGCACTATTACTTATTTCTTGGGAATGTACTGTATTTCCTCAAGAGTAACAGACACTTGCTCTTCCCCTGGCATAAAAAGGGGTAATTGTAAATAATTGTAAATAATCTCTGATCTACCATTTGAAAATGAGGATGCAGAAGCAAGTATATGTGCACCCAAATGTAAGAAACTATTATTATTATTTTCTATGACTATATTGTTATATTCATTGCGTACAAACTAGCCCTAGTGTAACAATACAATTAATATAGTTTTTTAGTTTTTTGGAATTTTTATGGAACTTAAATAATAAAAGTCCCCAGACCTGCATAACATAGCTCATTGCCTATGATACAACTTAAAAGAAAACACACCACTTAGGTCAATATAATATTTATGTGTACATGTCTTAATTATTTTTCATCCTTTCCCCCATCTTTTGCAAACGTACAAAAAGGCAGCTAGTTGCTTTAGCTTTTACCATTAATGGAGAATGTATAATTATTCACTCCATTTTCCTTATCAAATACAACTACTTCACTAATTAATACAGTAATTTTCCTAGCCATACTCCTATAGTCTATCTAACATTTGTCGCAAATCGCTTGGGTTCTCATACATCAAAATGGTAGCAGTTGCATACAAAAGTACATACATATCCCTAGTCAGCACACTTTGAATGTAATCATAAATATTTGTTATATATTTATCCACAAATATGGTAAACTTGCAAGGGAATGTCACACACCTTTATCTTGCTCCATATAGTTGAATTACTTGCTAAGGCTTCCACTAATTTTTGTGCACAATTTATTTCCAGCCCCCTCTTATTGCATTCTCCAATCAATCTTCAATTCCATGTTCATTCCAACATTCTATAATCCAAGTCTGTTCACTTTGCTACATGGCTTATTTCAATCAGTAAATGTGCAATAAACTCTTCAACATTCACACATTTATTCATTACCTTCCAAAGAGCTAAGATCTGGACTGTATACTTTCTCTGGAATTGACCAGATGAAGCAAGAGTGGGATCATTTGAAGGCATCAATAACATCATCAGGCAAAACAGGAAGTCACTAGTCTACTTAGGGTAGGTCATAGAGATGAAAATCAGCAACACTTCTTTCAGTTTGCAGGTTTCAAAGACTAGCTTTATGGAGAGATAAGGGTAGTTGCTTATTTATTCAACAGAAAGGACCTGTGGTTAAGGAGGTGATTTATGGTAGTTGGTGAAGGAGACCATGGCCATCCCAATTTGGGGGATATGTGTCAAAATCTAGACAAAAACCTTTTAGATGATCCAGAAAAATTGCTACAAAAATAATCTTAAGGAACCCTGTTATTTAGAGACTGAAATCAGAAGGAAAGCAAAGTGTATCCCAAAAGATCTATTTTAAATGTTAAATAAGAGAGATGACATAAACAGAAAGTGGGAGGACAGCCCTGCTTGTATCCTGCAAAGGTCATCAGCCACCAGTAACCATCCCTCACCAGACAGACAAAAATGTTAATGAGGATATAAGAAGAAAGGGAAAGTTCAAAGCCTGAAGTCCTTTGGGAAATAAAGTTATCACAATAGACAAAAAAAGAAAGAATAGAAGTAGAGAAATCAATCATGGCATCAAGTTAAGGTAAACATAGGAATAGATGAAATACAATAGAACTCAGGATATAGAAATACTTTAAAATTTGAGAGGTACTAAATTGCTACATTTTTGTGCATGTCTACACAGGGGAATAAAACAATAATGTTAGATAAATTGAGGAAAAACAAGTGCCTAGAAGATGTAACAAATAAGGAAGCACATCCCTGTTTATGTAAGCCTTAAGTTTATTTTGTATATTTTTTTGTAATAAAGTCTTCTTTTCTAATAATTGCAATTCAGATAGCAGTTAAAATAGAAACTACCACTTCTTAACTATTTTTTGAAACATGTCGTCAGTTGCTATAATCTGAACTGAACAAATTGTCTAACTTTCTAGAGGAATAATAGCATTCTGAATTATCATTAGCATTCTAGATAATCTCCTTTCTGATTTGGGTAAATGAGAGAGAAGAAGAGGCACATTGTTTGAGAAGGATTGTCCTTGGCAGAATCAGCTTATTTTTGTTGTGTACTGTAACTGTTCTATTGTACTTTTTCCTGGCAAGGCATTTCTCAAAAAAGTTATGAGTTCTGACTTATCCATTCTTCATAAAGAACTTACAGCAGAAACCTGTACCTGTCTATTCAGACATAAGCCCCATGGACATCAGCAAGATTTACTCCCAGGTAAGTATATCTATAAAATCGAAGACTTAGGCATTTGTGGTTTTCTTTAAAAGACATAGCTGTGACTGTCACCAAAAAGAAGCCTGAGTTAAGGGCAAGCTAAAAATCAATACCTCTTTTCTCTTCTGGGATGGCATTTCTCTGTCTTAAATCTTTAAATTGCTCAGGTTGAAGGTTACCAAAGGCTTATTGGTTATGAAGTGTAAAATTTACAAACTTTGAACTTTCTTTCCTCTATTGTCTTGGCTTTTTGTGTGTGTCCAGATATATATCTTTATGTGCCTATCTTATATTTATCATTGTAATCTTCTTTGGTTTTTTTTCAACAAATGTCCCACAGAAAAAATGGATTATGTTGCAACCCCCATTTATGGTTTCATAATTTTCTTTATTGCAATAAAGCTGGAGAACATCAGGTCTCAGTGCCCAAAATTCAACCAGTGACATCTGATGCTGACTTTTGCTAACATTGCTAAGGTGTTCTGGTTTCAGGCATATGGCCACAGCTTTCATATTTGGATTGTCTTCAGCTTCTTCTGCATCCTACTTTTCTACAAGATGTTCAGTTGGTTTATTTGAATATCATCAAAAATCTTCATCATCCAGACTCCCGACAGACGGCGTATCTCCAACTAAGCAAACATTATTGTAGTCCAGTTCTATTAATTTATTCTACAAGTTCTGATAAAATTTTTCTTGTTTTATATTTGGTGCAGCTCTGGGCACTCCAGGTACGTAGTCCGAGTTTTGGAGCCCCCCCCCCGACCTCTTTAGATTTAGATTTATATACTGCCCTCCTCCCGAAGGATTCTTAGTGCCTCCCTGCCCCCCGGCCTCCTAGCACCCTCCCTGCCGCCCCCTGGCCTCCTAGAGCCCACCTAAGGCATCCCACCGCCCCCAGGGGGTGGAACCACCCTCTTTGGGAACTACTGAGCTAGATGTTGGACATTAAAAGAGAATAATTATGATAAATTGTTAATTCAAATTAGGTCTGATTTAGAAAGATGGAAAAACAGTTATCACTGTTAGGAAGAATTGCTACAGTGAAAATGAATATTCTACCAAAATTTTTATTTCTTTTCCAGATGATACCAATAGGTCTGGGAAGGAAATTTTTTGATGAATTGAAAGCATTGGTAATGAAATTTATATGGCAAGGGAAGAAAGCAAAAATAAAGTTAAAATTGTTATAAGATAGCAAGAAAAGAAGAAGTTTGGACTTGACAGACTGAAATCTATACTACCAGACATCTACCTTAACATGGATTAAAGAATGGATAATACTAAGGAATAAGAGGTTGTTATATTTAGAAGGGTATGATTTACTATTAAGATGACACTCTTTTTTATGGTATGGCAAAAATAAGATTCACAGATATTTCCAAATCTACTATGTGAGGAATATGCTATATAAGATATGGGAGAAAGTTAACCAATATATATATATATGAAAATCCCAGAGTGGGTCTCTACTGTGGAAGCTGTTAGGGTTATATGGGTTATGGTCCCTTAAAAAACCCAACTGCTTGGTTTACAAAACGGCTGACCAGCTGAGTCATGCTGAATTAGGCTAATTGCTTTAAACCGGAATGTTAAGTATAAAAGCAAGAGACTTGAGAGTATTCACTCTTTCTACTCTCACTTTTGATGATCTACGACCCTGCTTTGATCCTGCATATTGCTGTTGATTGCTGGCCAACTTTGTTGGTGAAATTGCAATTGAAGATTACTTGCTAACTTGGTTAGTAAAAAGGATTGTTTGATAGTGTATGATAACTGGACTGTTGACCTAGGAGATTGGGCTGTGTTTAAATTTTCTGTATATAAAGACTTTTTTACCTACTATAGCCTGTGCCTGTGCGATACTGGTTCCAATCGCTACTTCCTAGCGCTGGGGTTTTTCCATTATGCACCATCCTTGTAATCAAGGAATCTGCTTGTGCCTAATATTGGTTCTCAAGCCAAAAGTGCTAACAGAAGTCTTGGTACACTCAAATTTGTTTGATATGGAAAAAATCTGGACATATGAGGATATCTTAGACTTGGAGGGAAATTTGATATCTAGAGTAGTACTGGAAAATCAGGGTATGAAACTGACTTGGTGGTCATATCTGCAATTAAAAACCAGATATGATAGAGATGCAAAAACAGAAGAGTTTGAAATTGGCTCGACAGAATTTGATGAGTTATTATTGACTAATGATGAAAAATTGATAAAGAAAATGTATAACTTTTTGTTAGATAGAAGAATGGAAGATGAACATGTTAAAGATACTATGATAACATGGGCAAAAAGTTTTGGATATTGACAGATGGCAGAAACTATAGGAGGAAAATTTAAGGATGGCTAAACCCACAGCATACAAAGAGAACTTGTATAAGATGTTTTATAGATAGCATATGGCACAACGTATATTGTCTAAGATGAGTAAAGAAGTGTCAGATAGATGTTGGAATTGCAAAGACAATGCAGGTACATATTATCATATGCGGTGGATGTGTAAATATGCAGAAAAATATTGGAAAAAAATACATAAATGGTTACAAGAAATGACAAAAAAACAGATAAATTTTAAATTTGAACTTTTTTTGCTGGGTATACTCCCAGAGCAATTTAATAAACAATTTAGATATTTAATAATATATGTCCTGACAGCAACTGGGATTGTCTTTGTTTGAAATTGAAAGAGGAGAAAAATAATACAAGATGAAGAGATAATTAGAAAAAATTTAGAGTGTGCAGAAATGAATAGATTGACGTTGATGTTGAGGAACAAAGAAAAGTCCATACAGTTCAAAACATGGAACACTTTCTATGCATGGTTAGACAAGAAATGGAAGGACTAGGTTTAGAAATGTAGTTGTAGGATGAACTAGATATTGTTTGAAGATTTGTAAAATGTATATCTAGATGATCAATGCTGATCGGAATTTTGAAGCACTGGTTTATGAGTTTTTTTAAGTGTTTGTGTGTTTTTGCTTTTATTTTTGTTTAAAATTAATACAATTCTTATTAAAAAAAATTTTCATTAGACTTACCACTTTATTTTTGGCGGACAGGATGGAACAACTACTGAGGCTCAGGGACTATTGAAAGGTGAATAAAAGCAAGAGGGTCTATTTTGTGCATTAAAGATAGTGCCACTAGGTTTTTTCTTCTTGCTGATCCATCTCTTCTTCCTATAAGGGATGATGGATCAAAAGTTTCAAAGTATATTATATTATTTATACTCTGTAATTGCTGTGTACTTGTGCAGCAATGGAAAAGACAGTTGCTGTATGCAAGAGCTTGCATCTTAACCTTAGGCAAGAAGTTAACAGAAATGAGAGGAAAAAATCTTTTTTGTAAGATGATTTCATATCACCTTAATAGCTTGCTCTTTGTTATACATAATGGTTTGATTATTCTTTCACCCATTTTCTGCAAACATGGGGGTTAAAGTTTGCACATGACTTAGCGTATTTGGGCCTTTAGCCTAAGCTTCAGTTCCTTGCTCTATTTGATATGAGATAGGTTAAAAGTTAGGAAATTAAATTATTTAAATTATAATAACCTTAAATTATTTAAGGTTATTATAAAGGTTAAGAAACCTTTAATTATTACTTACTGTTTGAACCAGGAAACTACAGTTATCAAAATTTGGAGCAAGACAACATATTGAACCACAGTTTAAAGCTTATTTAAAATCAAGTTTTTACTCGGAAAGCTAGTAATTATAGTTTACTTTGGATGATACATAAAACTGAAGTTGCTTAGACATTTTCAAGCAATCATGGCTTGCGTCATGCACAAAAATGCATCTTGGCTTCCTAAAAATGAGACAGGATTATGTAAACTGGTTATCAGTTTGACTGAGGTATGTAGTACATAAAGCATTGTCTGATAACAGGAGTGTAGTCAGTGCTATGAAAGAGAGGAAGGGGAATTAAATTAACTTTAATTGTATCTACCACTGAAACTTGACTTCTTTTCCTACTATTCACCACTAAGATAGTAATAGCTGAGACACATGTACATGGAAGACATGCACATAAAATGTAAATAAAGAGTAAAATACACATTATTATTTCACAGACACATGATGTGCACATTTTCCCAGAGGTTCAATTAACCTACACAGCAGCTTTATTTTAGCCATTCATGTACATTATCCCTAGCATATATGGTTTTCCAATTTTATTCTATTAGCAAATCAAAAGGGAAGCAGATTCTTGTAATGGTTTATCACAGCCATGGTAGCTGGGTTTCTTTCTCTGCCTCCACTATTTTCTGTTCCTCTCTCACGTGGTTTTTAAAACTTCATTAAAAATTGTAATAGAAAGCAACCAATCCATACCATTCAATTTCAAATGAAAAAATGTGTGAAAAGACTTGAAATGAGAAGAAAAATATCTGAGAAAGCAAATTTGCTATTTCAATCTATAGCCTGATACACTTTGTAATGTAGCACACACTTCACAAGTTTATGCTCTATAACAAAGGTTTTTAAATTTTTTCAAGCTGCAGACTTCAAAAGATGTCATTGCTACATGGCAGACCGCATTTCCACAAATTCAACTAATTACTAATCAACAATTCATGTATGATACTTTTCCAAATTTCCTTCACTGTCTGCAGACACCCTGATAACTTGCCACGGACCACAAGGGGTCCATGGATTATAGTTGGAAAACCTCTGCTTTAATGGGGTTCACATTGTTTACCTTTTCCTTGTCCTACTAATCTTTATTATTATGACCCACCTTTTCATTAATTCTGTAGCAGATGTATATGATGTATTCATAAGCGAAAACCTAGGAATGAATACATTATATATATACTAGCTTTTTGTACCCATGCTCCGCCATGGGTTTTTTATAATTTTGCATCCTTTCCCCTCTCTTTCTCCTTCTTTTCTCTTTCTCTGTTTCTCATTATCTCTCTCCCTATTTCAACTTCTCTCCCACTCCCCTTCTTTCTCTGTCTCCCTCTTTATCTCTCTCACTTTCACCCTGCCTCTTCCCCTCCTTCTCTCCTTCTCTTCTTTGCCACCCTGTTTCACCCTCTCTCTTTTCCCTCTCTCTTTGTCATTCTTTTTCTCCCTCGTTCACCGTGTCTCTCCCCCTCACCCCTTTCTTTCTCCTCTTTGTTACAGTCTTTCACCTTCTTTCCTTTCCCCTGTCTCTTTCTCCTTCTTCTCTCCCTCTTTTACCCTGTCTCTTTCTCATTCAGGCCCATGTGGGTTTGGGCCATGCGGCAGATGGCACAGTGGAGCCGGGCAGGCAGGCGGTGGTCGTGGGGGGTCGGACTGGGCTGATATCTTCATGTCCTCCCCCATGGTGGCCAATCCTGCACTCCCTCCAGCGCCAGACAGTCCTGCTGGGGCTTGCACTATAGCAGAATGAGGCCAGGAGAGGCCCTCCCTATACAACCCGGTCTAAGGCCCCCATGGCGCCCCTATACCAGGAGGCCGTGAGGTCCTCGACTGAGTTGTGGGACAGGCTCTCCGGAAAAGGCCCAAGCTCTGTCCAGAACCTATTTGGGTCCATCAGGCGCCTGGGGCGGAACCAAACTGTTTGTTCCGCCTCCCTGCGGCAGGGCATGGCAGAGTGGAAGTTGAGCTTAAGGAGATGATGATCTGACCATGACTGGGGTTCAATGACTAGTTCCCCTAATTTCAGATCATCTAACCACTGTCCAGAGGCAAAAATCAAGTCCCCTGTGTGAGTAGGGGCCTGAAATAGTTGGGTCAGGTCCATGGCCGTCATGGAGGACATGAACTCCCGAGCCACTCCCGAGGCCTCCCCCGCCGATGGCAGGTTGAAGTCCCCCACGACCAAAAGTCGGGGGGGGGTCTCCACCGCCACCCCGGAGATGACCTCGAGCAGCTTGGGCAGGGCCGTTGTCACGTAGCAGGGAGCCAGGTACATGATCAGCATGCCCATCTGCCTACCAGGTCCCCATTTCACCAAGAGAGGCTACCTGAGAAACAGTGGTCTCACTAGGCTTCAACTCCTCTTTGATTATAATCGCCACGCCTCCGCCCCTTCCCAGGGTCCGTGGCTGATGGAATGCACAGAAGCCTGATGGGCACATTTCTATGAGGGGCACCCCCCCTCTTGTACATTATAAGGGAAAGTTAGAATCTCTTCTGGATTCTGCCTCATCTCTTAAAAGAGAAGAGCTTCGTGCCCTTTTCAGGCTTCAGCTTGGCTTTCACTACCTCATGCTGCTGTCTCATTAGCTTCACAAGTTCAGTGTACCGGACAGCTGTTGCTGGGGAAATATTGGCCTCACTGCGCTGCACAAGCATGAATTCTTCTTTGCTCATGGGAGTCGGGGGCACCTAATGAAGAAAAGAAGAAAGTCAGCATTGGAATTAATCACTTCTAAAATACTACTGCCTTCATGAGCACCTCTTTTTATATCCCAGCAAGGGGAAATTATATCAGGGTTCTGTTTTACTTAAGTCAAATCAATCACTACAAAACACTAATATAGCCTTTTCTAGGTTGCAGAGGTAAGGCATACGGATGAACTACTATACTTCAAGGATTTATCCTGAGGAGAGCTGCAAAAATATTCTGCACTAACCATAGACTTTAAGAAGATGCCTAGCTGGAGGCCCGTTTCTGTCAAGGGACCACAGGAATGTAACACAGGAAGTACAACGGGATCAAACCCTAGCCCATTAACCAGTCTGACCTGTTGGACTTCAGTTGGAACGCCCATTGTCCCCTTAACTTTCCCTCAAACCTCTTTGGCTTACACCTCATTTTTCCCCTCAAGGAGGAAATACAGGATAGAATTAAAACCAATCAGCACAAAGCTCCATTTTGCCAGGATCCATTCTCTCACTTCAAAGAGAAAACCAAGTCCTCTCTCTGCAGGAGAATTTCAGAGTAATGGTATTAAACAACAACAAAATCCTTTGGGGTGCAGCTTCTGGTCAGAGATGAGGCTTTCCTTCTGAAAGGCCTGCCCCTAACATTATTTGGCATGAAGGTGAAGGCCCAGTCATCCAATCTGATTCAGTTTCCATGCCTGACATAAGAACTGCCCTGCTGAGTCAGACCAATTTGTTTTGATCTGGTGCACTTTCTATTGGTCTGAACCTTCTTACAAAGATGACCTCTGCTTGAGATCTTAAGCCATGACTAACTGAAATGAAGATTTCAAAAGCCCTGTTTTTTTAAAAATTAGAAATGGCAAAACAGAGTAAAATTCTGGCTGCAGGCACTCAGTTTAAATGAAAACATTCAATTGATCAAAATCTTCTGAGATTACAATATTCTTGCATGAGATCATTAAAATCTTATCAGATTTCAGCCATTTCTTTGAACTGAAAAAGTTACCAATTCATTTTAAATGAAGTTCTCTTGGAAGTCTCACAAGCCAGATACTTCAATTATTGCCATCAAAACTGCTTCGCACTTAAGAGTGTGTTAAACAAGTGGAATGTTGAGAAATTTATGGTTCCTAGATAGATCATCTACAAGTCAAGGGACATACTCCCTCCCTAGATGGGCAGAAATCAACTTGCCTTACTTATGTCGACTGGGAGCCCACTTTGTGATGCCTCAATCATGGGGTCCAGCCCTTTGGCCTGACATAAGAACAGCTTGGCCCCCTCAATGTCATTCTGCTGCTTTGCTCGGAGAGCTGCTTGTTTCAATTGCTTCTTCCGATTTTCCAAGAAGATCAACTGCTGTTGAGCTGCAGGGATGAATGTCAAGCAGAGGAAATACCATGCAGAGTAATTGGTAAATGCAAGAAAGAGATTTTCCATGTGGATGAGGGACACTCACTGTACAATCCATGCACTAATTTGGCCATGCTCTGTGCAAAACAGTTGACATTTAACAACAGCTCTGGTAGTATGAGAAGACATCCACTCAGATTTATTTATTTATTTATTTATTTATTTTATTCGATTTTTATACCGCCCTTCTCCTCGAAGGGACCCAGGGCGGTGTACAGCCGTATAAAAGACAGAAAAGGAATGACAAAAACAGATAAACAAACAATTACGACAGAATTTAAAACCAATTAAAAAAACCAATATGAAAGTGGCTAGATATCAAATAATAAAACCAATTTAAAACAAATTAAAATATAAAGGATTTGGTTCACAAGGGGTAAAAGAGAAGATGTAAAATCAGGCCAGCCCTGCCTTAATGAACCACGCCATGTCCTACTGCGTTTAAATTTAAATTGGTTGGAAATAATTTTACTGCTCTCCTTTTTAATTTTTAATTTCAGGCTTTATTTAATTCCTTTTCATTATGTTTTTAGTGTTTATGTGTTCTGTGTTTTTTAACAACCTGTAAGCCGCCTTGAGTCCTTCGAGAGAAGGGCGGGATATAAAATGAATGAATGAATGAATGAATGAATGAATGAATGAATAAAGTTACTTTTTCCATCACCATTGTAAATGCAAACTGTTGGTAAACAAGGCAGTCATTAAACAACTACTACATGTAATTTGTTTGGGACTGTTGAACAGTAATTTATTGTTCAATTTATTATTGAGGTTGGCATATTTATTTAAACTATGTGAAAACATAAAAGGCAGGCTGAAACAGAAGAGTTTGAAGTGATAAACAATATTGTCCACAAGATGTCACTATTGGACTGTATTAGGAATGCTCACCAGAATTAATTTGGGAACCTCAAAGTCATTCCTCAGATTTTGTTTTTCATACTCTGTGCATAGACATGAAATTCTAGGTAACCTATATAACTTTCAGACAGAACCCCTAAATTTCCGTTGCTGTGCAAAAGACATGCTGCTTGAGTTTTACCTGATTATACTTGCACTGATTCCAAAATAATAGATAGAATAGGCATGGGCAGAATTATTTTGTGCTTCTTTCAAATCACTACTTCTAAAATAAAAGTGTTCTAGCAGCTCAAAGCATCTGATTTTCTTAAAAGGAAACAGCTACCAATAATATAGATTTTTTTTGAGGATCAAGAGAACGTTTATTTTGCAAATTTGTTTTTACAACCATGACAAGGTAAATATATACAGTCAAATATAACCTATTATTTTTAACATCTTAGTTTTTTTCTCTTCATCTTGCCTTCTTCTTTACTTCCTTTTCTTGGTCTTTTTCTTTTCTTTCCTTCCTTCCTTGTTATCTTCTTCCTTTTTCTTTTTTTAGTTTACCATTCTTATTTTGTCGACAGTCAATATTTTTCATTTTCATTTTTAATTTTACATACATTTTATCCAAATACCCTAATTTCCCTTATTTACTGCATTCTCTTTATCCTTATCTTTTAGTATTACATTTCAACTTACTTATCATTCATTTATATATCTCCCACAATTTATCCATTTATTCAATTTCTGTTTACTTCAATCATTCAGGTATAACTTACTCATAGTTCCTAATTTCCCTCATAATATTGAAATCAATAGCTTAAATTCTTATAGATTTGCATCTGACAATATTTTATTAAGGACAGGCATATCAAGTTTTGATCATTGGTTTCGGACCTCAAATATGGATAACCTCTTATTCCCTCTCTCTTTCCTTTTTCTTTCTTCTTTTCCTTTCTCCCCTATCCTACCTTCTCACCTTCTCCTCCTCTCTTTCTCTTTTTTCTCCCTTTCTTTCTATCTTTCTTGGCTTCCTTCCTACATTGCAATAATGCAATGTAATTTCAGTCTTGCACCTTTAGGACTCTGGATATAAAGAAATTTCTTTATTTGTGCTGTGTTTCTATTTTGTGGGAGTCAGTAGACCTTATATTAAATTAGAGGTTACTGTAGCCATTACATCTTGAAGTTTTTAAAATATCTTGAACTGGTCCACGTCTGACATTTTAAGCACTAAACCAGTTCTTGGACCAGTCGCATTCCCTCAGCCCTGTGAAGGAGGCAATGGCAAATCACTAATGAAGATTTGCCAAGCAAATTTAAGAGTCTTGTCCAGTCACTGAGAATCAACACTAGCTTGAAGGCACCAAGAAGTGAAATGAAATGAAACAATAATAGTTCTTATTATG
>JANHFO010008434.1:264128-278478 GCA_032468095.1 Pareas carinatus | reverse complement strand
AGCGGCTCTCCGCTTAGAGGGGTGTGCATGAGGGGTGGGCAGAGGGGAAGGAGGGGGGGGAGAGAAATAGCATCAGAGGGGGACGGGTAGGGGATGACAGCAACACTCGCTAGGGCAGTGGTCGCCAACCTATGGGCCCTGGCCCACTGGTAGGCTGCCAGAGAATCTGGGTGAGCCACCAGGGCTCGAGTTAATAATTAATATTTGCAGATGTTGCAGCGTGTCCGCCCGGATTTCCATCCTGAAACTTGCCCAGTAGATTTCCCAAGGACTCTGCAGACTGTTGAAATGTGGGGTGCTTTGCTGGGCGTGTTCCAGGATGGAAGGCTGGGCGGGCGGGCGGATGTGGTGCAACATCTGCAAATATTAATTATTTACCCGAGCCCATGAGGCCCAGACAGACTTTCGGGGGGGGGGCAGGGGCGGAGAGCAGCTTCTTGTCATCCTAGCCACTGAGAACTGGGAAGAGGAGGCATGCGACATGTGGGCTGGCCGGCAAGCGGGCACTCCTGGGCATGACCAATCAGCAGCAGTGACGGCAGAAGTCTCACCTGTGCTCCTATTGTCTCAGCTGGTCTGGGAGCCTCGCAGTTCGGCTGCCACCCCACCTGAACCGCCGCCGCCATCCGCAGCTGGGATGGGAAAGTGCTGCTCTCTGCCTCTCTCGAACCCCCCGCCCTCGGGCAGGGCGAAGTTTCCCAGGTTTCTCTCTGTGTGTCTCTTTGTCTGTTTGTGTGTGTCTTTCTCTCTGTGTATGTATATGTCTCATTTTCTCTATCTCTGTATATCTGTCTCTCTCTCATTCTTATTGCGTGTGTGTATCTCCCCCTAACCCCCTGCCCCTGCCCAAGCCAGAGCTCTGCGCACCGCCAATCAGTTTCCCCCCCCTCCTCAAGCCGAAGCTCTGTGTGTCACCAGTCAGGAGTCCGGGCAGCGGCAGGGGCACTGAGGATGAGTTTGTAGCACCAAGGTGGCGATGGATTGAAAAAGTTTGGAAACTACTGCTGTACATGGCATGGAACCAAGCTATTTGAGAGACCACTTCCTCCCCATTACATCTACCATCTCAGCAGGTCCAAGAGGAGGGGTTGACGGTTTTGTTGAAAATGTGCCTTTTCAACAGTGGCTTCTGCCCTCTGAAACACCATTCCCCCCCAGGTGAGATTAGCTCCATTCCTGTTAACCTTCTGGAGAGCCCTTTAAACATTTATTTTCCAACAAGCTTGGGGACCCCATTAGTAACTTCAAGATGATAGAATTATGTCTAGTTGGTTGCTTTTCTCCCACAATGTTGCTTTTTATTTAAATTTATTTTTCCTTGTGATCATAATATTGCTTAATTGTTGCCGGTTGTTGTTCATAGGCATACTGAGTAAGATGGGCAGCCATACAAATTTGCTGAATAAATAAACAGCGACCTTTCTTAATATTTCACAGTCCAAATGCAACAAAAACTAATAAAATACCATTAAAACCCATCAACAAAAGAAACAATATGCAATTAAATCTAATTAGGTAACAAGCCTCTTTACTCCAGAAAGTGTTAACTAAATAAAAGTATAGCATACCATCAGAAGGATAAAAGATAAAACTTGTCTGTACTCACTTATCATGAAGTTAAAAACTTTAAGAATGGCCACTGAGAAGGCCCACTCTCATATTTCTGCAAAATATATTTCTGATTTGGCAACCCAAACCGAAGATCCTAAAATTTCAAGCAGGGGGAAATTTACAAGAGAGGATATGATCTTTGAAATAACCTCACATTAAGTCCCATAAGTTTACAAGTTATAGCAAATACTTTGCAGATGGAAATAGACAAGTAATGGAACTGTTTTAACAGATGAGTTACTTGATCCCAATGCCCAATCAATTATCCAGAGCTGTTGTAGTTTCTGAACATTTCTGAAAAGCAGACCACAGAAATCCCAAATGAATTGTAATAAAGACTTATATGAATATGGCCAGCTCTGACAGCTCTCAGAATGCCTTTGGCATTCTAGCTTTAATTGTGCACGTACACACCCAATCAAAACCTGAGCATCCAGGTTTCAATATTAATCTAGGACAGAGGCAAACAACTTTTTCAAACAATAAGCAGCACTGCAAAATTCAGCATTAATTCAGCATGAGTATGAAATAAATAGTTTTAGAATGTAGGAAATCTCATATGAAAACAGAGATGTTAAAAGATTGCGCTACTTAAATCTTACCCTATTATCGTTTTTTTAGATAGCAGCACTGTCTAAGAGCACTATGTTGTTCAATTAGGAATATATGCCAGAAAGGAAAGATGAATTTTCAAAGGGAGTATAACTGCATCCAAAATAAGTTAAAGTTGAACTACCTGTCAAATGATCACTTATAAGTTTCAATAGTTAAATCTCATCCAGTCTACTACTGTACATTCAATATCAATTTGTATGAAACATCTGTCTTAAATGTTTTATCATAAACTTCTGTTCAATTAAGTGTCTGAAATACTGGATGAATAAAATGGCACATACTGTATATTATTTAGCCAAATGACTATAGATAACTGACAATCAAGGTTGTCAATTATGACAAGACATATTCAGAAGAAACTGCTTCATATCAATAATTTTGATAATTCCTGCGGTTAACAATTTTAATCCTATAGCTTTTCTTGATGTTTATCATAAACTATAGTGAATGAACTAGATGCAAGCAAAATCACAGTAATGAAGTTGTGCTCCTCTTATTATATGGACACAGTTAAAATGTGTTAAGTCAAATCATTGCCTTGTCAACAACATCACTACACAGGTTTCATACCCCCTCCTCTTCCTTCACATAGCAACACACTTCAAATCATATTTTGGAGGCAGTTTATAGTTAGTGATAATTACTGTCTGCCCAAATGTCACAGCAAGCTAATGTTTGGAATAAATCAAAGAAGTAGAATGAAGAATATATGCTTGATTGGAAGGAGGTTGGGGAGATGAAGAATGTATTCAAGATACCAAACCCTACCTATGTCAAGTTAATAATTATAGATATTCCGATGAATGCCTAATTTGTACATCTGACATGGCACTGAGACTGAAAGACTGTCCAAATTATTCTAGATTTCTGGCATCAAAAACAGGGCTTTGCCAAGCTATTGACCTCTTCCGCTCATAATGAGAATTAAGGATTATTACCGTTTCCCCGAAAGTTAAGACATCCTCCAAAAATAAGACCTACTTACAGTTTTGCCTCTCACTGAAATATAAGACCTCCCTAATAATAAGGCCTTGGACTTCCGGTTCTGGGCGGCCTCGGTGGAAAAATAAGACATCCTCTGAAAATAAGACCTAGCGTATCTTTGGATGCAAAAATTAATATAAGACAGTGTCTTATTTTCGGGGAAACACGGTAGTTAATAAAAAATGGAATATTTCTCATTTCAAAATGATTAAAAATAATTCAAATTATAAATATAAATCTTCTAAAATAAAATATTTATGATCTATTACAAGTTACAAATGAAAGTCTATCATTTATGTCATAAAAGTTTTTACACTTCCATTTTTGCATAAATTGGCAGACACTGCTTGGAGCCTGCAAATACAGAAACCTTAACATGGTAAAGAATAATGTACATGTAAACAAAGCACAAATAAATCAGTGCACAACAAACACTTACGACATTTCTCACAGTTAAGAGAGGCCTGCCCTACTTAACAGTTGTTTGCTACACAGGGTGTGGATTATCAGATAAGCCAACTGAGTGAGAAGTCAAAATTAATTGCAATATTACTAAGCACAGATTAAAAAAATTAAGCAGCATTGTCATTATAAACCTTAGAAGTAGAATCCTCAATACCTTGTTTTAGTGATGATTATTGTTTACGTAGTATTTTCTTTCCAAGACATAAAACTTCATATAGCCTCTGAGAATGTTCAATATTTTGCAGCACAATTTTTCCCCGTCTTCCAGCTTTTATTTCCATATGTTCTGAACTTCTGTAAAGCCTAATGCAAGGGTGTCAGGCTCAATTTAATTGAGGGCCATTGTCACTGCTGCTGCGGCCATGGCCTGCCCTCCCCCTGCAACCTTCGTCAAACCCCCTGCGCTACTCACCGATCCCCTTGTAGCCAAAGACACCCTACCTGTACTGCCACCTCTGCCTCCAGGGAGTGTCCTTCTCACTGCCAGTTCCAGTCCACAGGCCGGGTTCAGGCAAGCCGTGGACCATATCCGGTCTGCGGCCACCAGTCTGACATCTAAGGCTTAATGGTATCTGTCTTACATTAGGTGGACTCTCTCATATACAGATATTCTGATAATGCATGAAAAAGCAGGAATAGACCAGGTAATTATCTCTATTAGATAATACCGGTAACAACTCCCTGCACCCTGAACGCTTGCAAAAATTTGCAACTTGAAGGTCTCCCTGCACTTCCAGCTTCTGTTAGAACAGCAGGCGGAGGTCATATTCCAAGGATGTCTTGTTTTATCCAGTTTCTGCTGAAGCACCAACTGCAGTCCTCCCTGGAATGAGAGGGTCTTGCTACAGTGACCAATGCCTTTATCACTTAACTGTTGAGACTGCTATAAAAATATTGCACATGTTGCACATTTAAAGACTGCTCAAGAGAGTGCAGTTGGTTCAATTATAGTAATCTATTTCTTACCAAGCATTCACTGATAGCAGTACATTACACGAATGTTATAGGTACTACACTGCTTACTAATATACATCCAGGACCAATTTAAAGTTCTGGTGCTCACCAATAAAACCCTATGCAGCATGGCACCAAGTTACATACAGGACTATATCCTTCAACTGGAATTGGCTCTGGCCAGTTTGATCCACTTGGGAGAAGCTGCCAGTAGTTCCCCACTCTAGGAAAGAGGGGATGCGACTCACCAAAATTGCTTTTTGATGTTGCCAATCATTCAGAAAGGCCTCCTAGTGAAGACCTCTGATTGGCTCCCATCTTGACTGCAATCCAAGCAGCTCAACATGAAGCTCCTCTGACGGGCTTTTGGGCTGTGATACTATCTTGGTGGGATTATAGATTGGTGCTTTTATTTGTACTTGAATTATATATTGTACATTTTACGTTGCATTTGGCTGCTGTGGTCTATAAATATGATAAATAAATTTGTGTTTTTCCCCGTCCTGGGTTATTAATTCCAAGTGGAAGATTAGCAAAACCATTTGCTCGGAATTGCAGTGGCATCATCTTAGCTACTCCCCTTTACTGTAATGGAAGGAATAACCATGACACCAGCAGTTGTTGATTTGGGTCTAGAAGGCTAACCACCAACTCTAACTTTGGTTTTGTCAATTAGATAGATTTGTTGCAACAGAAATGGGCAGTTATATATTAATGTGTAAAAGCAAAAAGTTGAGGCTGGAATGTTGTTATCTTGTACTGTGCTAGAGAGAGTCCGAAGCTAATGCTTTCTTTTTTTTCCCTTATTCCTTTCTCCCGCTTTACTCCCCCTTCTATCCTTCACTTTCATTTTCTTTGTATTTTATACATTGATAAAAAGAATAAAAAGCAAAAGAGAAAAAAATTAGAAAGCTAACCACCAACCTAGGATTATACTCATTCCTAATACTTGTAAGCTCCTCTTACAATGTAAAAAAAAGGGGTGGATGGGAAAGAAAAGTAGCTTTCTTTTTGTTGGCTCATATGGAGAGGTTTTTTTTTTATTTAAATAACATATTGCACAAAACAATATGTCCACAGTTTATCACTGATGCCTGCTTGTGGGAAGAACCAGCAAACATCAGGGCAGTTTGATCAATCTGTTGCTTAGTTGTTGGTAAACTTTGTATAAACAGGAAATGAGTCCTTCGGGAGAAGCGCGGTATATAAATCTAAACAAACAAACAAACAAACTGGCCTTCTAGAACCGAACCTACAGCTTTCAGATTATGTTATGTTCTCTCTCTCGGGGGTGGGTGGGTGTCACTTCTCAGGTTTTCCTTCTCCATAACCTTCCCCTTTTTTGTGCTCTCTTATGTCATTTTAGGGTGATAGTAAAGTATCATTATTCCATTGCTCCTAAATGAAAGTAAAATGAAAGGAATCATTAATAATCAACTGAAATAGTTGTATTTCAAACGTATTTCAAATCCTTCAATTTGTGACTGTCATTCAATATATTCAGAAATTCTGAGAAGTGGAATACATTATATTCCTTAAAATAATCTTCACTGAGCTACATGTTCTCCAAATGTCAAACTGAAAATTGCTGAGCTGAAGTCCACATATTTGGAAAGAGTCCAAGAGAGG
Source organism: Pareas carinatus (assembly GCA_032468095.1). Classification (NCBI taxonomy): domain Eukaryota; kingdom Metazoa; phylum Chordata; class Lepidosauria; order Squamata; family Pareidae; genus Pareas; species Pareas carinatus. The sequence goes on along the minus strand of JANHFO010008434.1, from coordinate 272,220 downwards.
AAGTCTGCTTTAAAGTGATGCCATTGAAAACAGCATCCCTATGGTGCACTCTCCAATTTTCAAGTATAACATTTAAAACCGCTTACCATATGGATGTCTGCTATCACATCAGTCTCTATGCTCCAATTCTTTGTTCCAAGAATCTGTACTGTGCTATCTCTTTTATTGTAATCATCAATAGGTGCACAGAGAACTCATCAAACAGATGCCATGTTTAAGTTTAAGTTTATTGGTTTATTTCCTGCTAAAGCTAGATACATTCCAGCTCTAAAATTCTGCTCAAGATACTTCTTTAACTTTTACAACTTATCCTTTCCTCCTTTTAAACCATTTATGTTTTCTGGTTGCCTGGTTCCTGTAGAACTCATCATCTTCACTCACAAGTATAAACTAATCCAGAGGGACTGTCTTAAAATCTACTATTCTCATTGCCTTTGGAGGAATGTGGCTTCTAAGATTCCCTGACTTTTTAAATTCTTGAGTATTCGGGCTGTTTTATATAGCCTATTTCCTGTTTAGTTACAAACAATTAAAAGAAAAGTAGTTTTGGAAATTCTTTAGCAATTGAATGAAGAAGAAAGGCTAATACTGTTTTTGGTCCCTAGGGCCAAAGCAAGGAAGTACTTCCAGGTGAAAAGACAAGACAGCAAATGATAATGGAGTCTCCCTCCCTCTCTCCCTCTCTCTCCATAATTGCTGAAAGACTTACTGTAAGATTATGTGTTGGAATGGCAAAACTGATCTAACATATCCTGTAGGCAAATTTGTATCTTGTTAAACTCATGTGGCTTCTAGAAAATTTGAAATTGTTTGGCATCTAATGTTTCAATCTCATTACCATCTTGGGAATTTGACTGTTCTCGATATAGAGAACTAGCTTCTGATACTCGTGCTCCACTATGGGCATTGGTTTGCAGGCCGGGTCCGAGAGTCATGCGGCAGGCTAGCTGTATGCGCTGCATGACAGCCTGTTCTCCCGTGGTGGGTCGCCTCCTGCCCATTTCAGTCAGCAGATGAAGGGTTGCCCGGATCACTCTGCCTGCCCTGTGTACTGTCAGTGCGGCAGGTTGCTCTCAGCAACCAGGGTGCGAAGCCATGCCTCTGCGTGAGATCAGCCTGCCCTGCTGCAGCCAGACCCGACCTGCCATGTGGAGTCGAGAGCCTGGGCAGTGTGTGAAATCAGGCTGCCGTGTGGCGGCTTCAGGAGTCACGTGGCATGTCGGCTCCGAGCGTGATGCGGCGGGCTACCTTTGGGAATTCTGAAGAAAATTACAGTCTCTGTTGTCCGAGAGGAAAGCAAGAGAAAAGCATGAGAATGGCTCCCTGGTAGCTCTGCGGAAAAGCAAGAGAAAAGTGCTAGATCTCCCACTGTTGTGCACGTGTGCAGTCGCTTCCTTCGCAGTCGTCTCCTTGATCCTTGCTCCGCCCCTTGGCAATAAATGTTAAATAACTCTAGTAATTAATATTAATATTAATATTTTTCAAATTCATTTCTTAGTGAGCGCCTAGATGGGAAGATGAAGGAATGTGCCAATTTTGATGTTTCTAGCTTTTACTGTTTTGGAGATCTCGTGATGAGTCAGTCGATCAGTGAATGAGTGAGCCATTTTTGAGAAATATATGTATAGATACGACCTGCAAATTGGAGTCTTTTGCAGGTTACAATGTTAGATAATGTGCAGGAAAAATCCTTTTGAAGGACTTTTTCATTGGCAACATAGTCAAAATAGCAGATCTTTAGGATACAGTGAAGGCATCTTGTTAATACTCGCTGATGCCATCCAGGTCTCTTTGATAGATAGCAGTCAGGATCACTACAGAGCCAAGCAAACAGAATTTAAGTTTCAGTAATATAACAATGAGGACCAGATTTTATTCATCCTCTGCAAAACTGGAAAACAACTGTTGCTTTTCCAATGTGGCACTTGATGTCCATCTCTGCATCTCCATTTTGGGCAATTACACTACCAAACAGGTGAACTTTTCTATTTCCTCAAGTTGCTGTGATCCAAGTGTGATTTCCCCTTATCTATGCAGTGGAGCTCATAGTTTCAATTCTTCAGCACTTATCCTGAAGCCAATTTTGATTGCTTCCTCATCTAAGGCAGTTGCCATTTGTAGTTTCATCTCATCTTCCTCAAGTAAGATATCTTATCAAAAAGACATTAATTTGGGAAAGTTGTCTCAAAGTAATATTTCCTTTTCTTTAATAACAAGAAGTTAATAAATATTTTTTAATGTCAATGTAGAACGTTCACATAGCACTGTGGACTTTGGGGGATACAGACATACTTTAATTGTTTTAAAAAGAGCGTAGTAAATCTTTAAAATGAACATGTTAGGTTTATGTGTAATATTATATTTAAATAATATCAGATACATTATCCAGAGGGGGGGAAAGTTCCTTTTACATCCTCCATCTCTAATCTACAGAGATGGCCTTAACTTTTGGCCAGTGGGAGACTATAATCTCTCTCCACACTATACATGCTGATTTTATTGGGCACTGTGCATTTCTGACTCAGGCAGTCAGCAGAGTAACATTAGAAGAAAAAACAGAAGAACTGCACTTATGCTAATACTAAGCCAAGCATTCAAAAGAGATGCTTCCTGAGGTTATGACTAGCACTGGTGAAGAATCTCTCTTCAAAACCTTAAAACAACTACATCTTTGGAAAACATTCAAGACTACTTTAAGGGCTAAAAAATGTTGATCTGCACATGTGTGTGGGTGTACAACTGAGAATTACATTTACTTATGCTAACATAGTTCCCGAAACATCTCTTTCAAATATTTATCATGACCCTACTTTCTATTACTTTTTTAGAAGGCTCTGTATTCACTAGATCAGTCTCTATTTTTTTTTATTATGAAACCATGTTAAGCTATATAATTTATCATTGAATTCTTGAAATCTGAGATGCGACAAAATCACTCAACCAATCTTTTAATGATGAATCACACCTCTACAAGTAATAGGCCAAGCACAATAGTTTTATGAACACGTGAAGCGTGTTCATAATTCATGTAGCTAAAATAGCAACTTGACTGAAGATTGACAAAATGTCTTTCATTTTTTTCATAGCTTTCTTCTTCTGCAAAAGAATGAGGGAAATATTTTTCCTGGCTTTAATCATGTCAGAAATTTAAATTTTCAAGTATAACATTTAAAACCGCTTACCATATGGATGTCTGCTATCACATCAGTCTCTATGCTCCAATTCTTTGTTCCAAGAATCTGTACTGTGCTATCTCTTTTATTGTAATCATCAATAGGTGCACAGAGAACTCATCAAACAGATGCCATGTTTAAGTTTAAGTTTATTGGTTTATTTCCTGCTAAAGCTAGATACATTCCAGCTCTTAAATTTTGTAGATTAGACAGATCTTTTTTAAAAATGTATTGCATTAAAAAGCAGTGTTTTCATTTACATTCTGTTGTTCTGCTTCAAAATGTACCAAAACATTTCTGATATCTAGCATAAAGAAGGCTCTAATTTTGCTCAATCTGTTCCCTGCTTCCCACCATTTATGAAAGTATTTTGAAAAAATGTAATGCTCAATAGAAAATTCCAAATAATACAATTTCACAGAATGATATGAATTTATTAAATACATAAGTCAACCTGAAGGTATTCTTGAAAATAATTGTTGGTCATGATACAATTTTGCTGAATTCAACTAGAGATATTTTAAGAGAATGCAAGATCATTTCCCTACTTACAGTTTTACAGTTTTGCAACTGAAACGTACACAGTTTTAAGAGAGAAAGCAGAAGTGATATGCTTACCAAGTTCTGATACACAGGCATAGTTTGGGCAGAAAAACATGTATACAATGTGTGATTTAAATTCTTATTTAAAAATAATGACTCCCAACCCCATTATAAGTTTCTTAATGTTGTTTCTCCTTGAAGTAACATGAATAAAATCAAAAATATGAGCACTCAAAATGAAAGATTCGAATGTTGTCCAAAAGATGCATAGGGAGGGTACAAGAGTCCCAGTTAATACTTTGCAATTCTGCAAGTTCCCCTATTTTTATTTAATCCACAGCATACTTTTAGTTATGTTATAATGAAAGAGAGATTTCCTGGTACAAAGAAGAAAAAATATCAACATAAGCACTAGGTGAGCCTCCCAAAGGAAAAGTTCCATATTTGAATGTTGCTGAATTGTAACTATTATGGTTTGAAATGCACAATCCCATCCAGAGCAAACTAAACAAAATATGTGAACAAACCACTATAAACTCACAGAACTGGAAATGAGTTTCCGGCTTTTGGCTTTAGTCAGTCTATGGCTTTTTCCTGATACCACTTAAATTCTTCCACCACCTAGGTATTTATGATGAGAATGCTAATCTTTTGAATCTCACTTACATTCTTCAGACATAGTATTTACTCAGCATACATTATACTATGCCAAGTTTCATTTTAGTTGAAAAGAATCCTCTTCATGCTCCTAAATGATAAAAGCTTCAGTTCTAAAGTGAATATTTAGAAAATCCATAAACATGAGTTATTTCAGGTACCTCCTTACTTTGCAAAGTCCTAGGTCTTGTAAGCCAGGGGTCCCGCACCCCTGGTCCATGAACCAGCACTGATCCGTGGCATGCCAGTAACTGGACCACGAAAACAAGCCAAGCCCCATTCCCGGGATGCAGGCAGGACACAAAACCACACCACCTCTTGTCCATGGAAAAACCTTTCTCCTGTCCTTGGTGCTCAAAAGGTTGCGGGCTGCTGCTGTAAGCTATTCTGGTATAGCCCCTATATCATCAAACTCACTTGAAATCTCATGTCATTGCAATTCTGTTTTCTTTTTGTGTTGTTTCCATTGCAAATCGAGCATGATTTATGCAGTTGTAGTAGTAATAGTAGTAATAAAGAAATCCAGTTTGATATAATAAGTAAAGGCACCAAGTTAGAAATTAGGAGACTGCAAGTTCTAGACCTGACAAGTTACAAAACCATCTGGGTAACTTTGAACAAGTCACTCTCTTTCAGCCCTAGGAAGAAGAAAATGGCAAGCCACTTCTGAGAATTTTCCCAAGGAGACAGCACTTGTTTATACAGTTGCCAGGAGTCAAGACTGACTTGAAGAAACAAATTTGATTTGAGTAACAGAAGGAGATATCCATGAACAGAAAATATTACATGATTATGTGTCATTGAGTTGTTTTATTTAGGAAATTTATTTGCCATTCATCTCATATCCAATAACCATCTGCTTTTATGTTTTTCCATAAAAATATTACACAAAGTAATGAATTGTTTTAGTAATATACTATTTTAACAGGGATTAATATTACATACAAGAGGACAGTACTTAAGTAAAGATAACCTCAACTCCCGATGACTCCATGGACATGCATGTGTTGTATTCTTGGTAACAGGGGAGAAGTAATTTGCCCGTGCTTTCTTCTGGGATGTTTTTTCAACGTTCCAGTCCAACCTTAGTGTTAGCGAGGAAAAGCTAGTCATACATTCCCATGCAAAGCCTTGGTGTTTGGAAGCTTTAATCCTATCTCAATAATAGCAAATGTGTTAAGATCTAGATTTCCTTATTCTAAGTCATTATTATGAGATAGGTAGCTAGAGAAATCATATAAAATCTGAGAATGATAAATGTTATCATCATAAAGGACACAAGGAACATCCTCAAATTTTTTCTTCAATCTAATTAGCATTTCTATGATAAAGACATTTAAATATACTGACAACATTTATAAAGTAAGAAACGTTCCTTTCCTCTAGCAATAACTCATATTGGAACCAACACTTACTCTGGATGCTACTTAATATTTTCCTAAAAGCAATCTGGCCTTTCTAGCAGGTCTACATTTATAATAGCCCCACTGTGTATTCTGTATAATAGAATAATCCACAGACTCACCAAAGCTTGGTAGAAAATTCAGTAAGTTATAATTCACTGCCAAATTCTCAAACATGACAAATGTTAATTCCTTCTAAAGCATACATTCCAGAAACAGTATTCAAACCATGCTTCCAAACAGAATATGCCCACATGCCATATCACAGGCTCTAGTCAATTCCAACAGACATGCATTTAATTTCAAATGCAAAGATATTCACCTAACGAGTCCAATTATTTACTCACATTAATTGTTTGTAGGACTGGAGCTTTTACCATAGGATGATCGGAAACCTGCTTAAGGGTGTTGGGAACCTAGGAAAGTCATAGGTGGAGAAGCATCTATTAAGACCTTCAGATCACTGTCATTTCAGGAAATAAGATTTAGAAATATTAAAGCACAGAATTATTTGGCACCTGTGGGGATGTCCATACTGCATAAAGTTCATGCAATGTACTTAACTGTACTTCAACTGGTATAGGAAGCAGCTTCTCTGTAACTAGAGTCACAATTTGCTACTGTGACTGAATAAATATTTTAACAGCTCATAGTGACAAGAGTCCACAGACTGCACTTAGCTGTGCCTTACACAATAAGCCACAAATGGCTGTCTTTGAATATGCTATTATCAACCATGATTTATATACCACAATGGCTAGGATCATAAAATATGGTTATGTTAAAACCAAAAAAACCTTATTGTAGCTCAGGGAAGTGTGTGAACCCAAGCAATATTTGTAATTCAACTGCCCAGCACTGCTTTACAATTACAGAAGACAAAGAGAAGTTGCAGTATTTTGCATTCAGCTACTAAATTGCTAAGTAACATATACCAAAAGCCTATAGTGTGAAGCAAGCAGATGCAGACAGAGTTTAAGCAAATAGCCTATGCTGATCTCTCCCCCCCCCCAAATTCATTTGGTAAAAATGAATTTTATTACGGCCAGGCCCCCCAAGCCTTCAGATATGTACTTTTGCATTTATAGCAGTTGTTCTTTAAACTGGAATTTAGGCATAAAACACAGGGGGGAAAGTCAAGGACCACAAAGATTCATTTTACACTTGATAAAAGCTTTAAATAGCAAAAAAAGTCATTAAACATGAAACTGTATGACTGAAAAGACCTTGAGTCACTTCAACATATGTAGAGCTAAGACCTTCCTTAAAAGTATACAGAATCTTCAAGCATCACCTGACGTGTATCAAGAGAAACTTTGACAGCTTTTTGAAACAGGCATAAAAGAAAATTATTTTGTAAAAGTAAAATGATCCTTTGGGTATTGAAAAACAGAAGAAAACACAGGAATGCTACAAAGATTTGGAAACCTTGGCAGCAGTACACCATTAGCGTACAATTTTGTTTCTACTTTTTTGTACCTGTGAACTTCACATTCCCTATGCTTCCTTCTCTTCGCATACATTTCATTATCTTCTATCCTTTTCCTCCGACGTCTAAAAACAAGCTGTCATTCACAAAAACCAAAATAAACCACAGGAGTGACAGTGATGGAACCTATCTGACATCCAGACCTGATCCCTCAAGTGAAGGTGGAGACGATCGGCTGTATACCAAAAACGCCTGTGGTGTTTAATTAAAAACATACAAAAAGGAGGCATGAGCAGCAGGCTTCACTGATCAACAAAGGGACTCCATCCTTAGAATAAACAACAGCCTCAACCTACAGGCTTTAGCACTTTTTTTCACCAGCGTCTCCCCAAACCGACGTTCACCCAGATACTCCTGTAGGCAAAGCTCTTGCCCCTTAATGGAAAAGCCGACTTAAAAGCCCCTTCTTTCAGGGAATCCGGAGAGACACCCCGGAACACTCCTGCCTTTTTCTTCCAAACCGGCTGCAATTCGCTTCTCCACGTCGTGCGGCTCCCCCCACCGCCCCCCCGGAAGACCCCAACACAAGGCTGAGACCAAACACGCGAATGGCCACTAACCAGCGCGACGCCCGGGAGGCTTCGGGGGGCGGAGATTCTGCCTCCGGTCAATTGCACCGCCGGGCATTCGCGAGTCTCCGGGACACACCCCCAGCTTCCTAAAGGCAGGCGGCTGCCTGACACGGGCTCCCGCGGCCAGCCTCGGCAGCGCCACCCCGGCCACTCTCCAGAGCTCCGCGAGCCACACCCCGGGCACCTACCTGAGCAGGCTAGAGAGCGGGTGCCCCCCGCCGCCGCCGCCCCCCGAGGACGCGGAGCCGCCCCCCG